>MU679493.1:106628-129031 GCA_026770625.1 Nicotiana glauca | reverse complement strand
GCACAATTTGGACATTAAATGCTAAAAATGCAAAAATACATATTTTTTGTGATTTTCTATTTTTTTTGCAAAACAAATGTAATTACTCCTAAATGTAGAATTATATCCTAGATGCAAATGTGACATATTTTTGTATTTTTTATTAATTTAAACAAATAAATATGCACAGATAAATGCAAATAATACAAGAAAAATAACACAAAATTCACAACAATTGCAAGCAAACTAAAATTATTTTATTTTGAATCTTTGGGAGTATTTCTCTTATGGGGCAAAAATCACGTGCTCACAACAACTTATCCATATAACACGTCGATGGCAATTTTTCATGAAAATTAACTAAATAACTAAATTCAAATATCTTATTTAATAACTAAATGAAAATATCTTATTTTGAGATTATTTTGACATTATCTTCTTTTTTCTCTTGTAATTTGAAACGTATTAAATCATTATTTTATCAGACTTTAGAATAATAATAAACATTTTGATTTCACAGCTAATCAAACTATTATAGTCATAACAACAATCCCTTTTTTCAAGTTTTAAGTTGTAATATGTAAATACTGTAGTTTCGGACAATCTAGCAATGAAAAAGTTACAATCTAAACTACAATATTTCGAATAAGAGTTTGAAATATGCAAGAACCTATGTATCATTTTTCCTTTTAATTTGTTATAATTAAATTTAGTAATACTAAATGACATGCATTTTCTTTTCAAATTAAAAATTATAATATTTGTTATATGCGATTCTTTAGTTTCTGAGAACCTAATATGAAAAAATTACTGTTTGAATTACAACATTATGAGGGCAAATAAGAGTTTGAATTATGCAAGTACCCAGTGTTTTTAAAGGCATTCTTTGGGCGAGCTCCGGGACGAAGCGTCCAAAAATGCCCCGAGGCATAAATATCGTGGAGCATAATACTCAATCTCTCGGGCGTTCGCCTAGGTTTAAGGCTCAACATTATGGGTGTTCATTTGGTATGTAAGCCCCGAGAATCGTTCTAAATTTTAGCCAAAATTGCTTTATAAATCTTTTTTTTGAAAAGTTAAATATCCAAAAGTTGACTCAGAGAAATTTTCAAACTAAAATATCTCAAAAAGTCAAAAGTTTTTTCTAATTATTTACCTTAATTTCATAATCTTTATTTTTCTCTGTTGATTACACACACACACACACACACACACACATATATATATATATATATATATATATATATATATATTTTTTTTTTTTTTAGATCATTGTATGCAAAGTGTAAATTACAAAGCAAAGATTTTTGTCCACCAATTCTTTCCAGACTTGCTTGTATTTTTCTTCCTTATGATTTATTTTCTTCAAGATTTTTTAGCATTATTCAATTTATCTTTTTCAAGATAGGTTTTAGTTCCAAGACTTATGGTATACTATAATGGGTGTTCACCCAGAAAAAACAGAAAAATGTGAGAAGCCGCAGTGAAACTCTAACTATCAAGTACCCAAAGAGAGATAAAGTAAGAAAATATAATAATTACTCCATTTGATGAAAATACATAATATTGAAAAAAAATTAACTGGACTTAGAAAGAGGATAGAAGCAAAAGGTCTTACTTTATCTTTGTACTTCGGAAAAGGCGCCAGAATTGTTTCAGAAGATGGCCTTTTGTTTATAGATAATGAATTGTTCCCAATGTATCACTGGTTAACACCAAATGAAAAACTGGAGCCTTTCGTGAGTTGAATTAGTAACTTATACGAAGAATTGCATCCCATCAAATAAATCTATTATTGTTACTTTTTCTTTTTAGTAGAGTTTTATGTTTGTACTTAAAAGGATATTTTAGTAATTTAACTTTTGGCTAGAGGGCTTCCTACTTTTAATATAACTAGTTCTGAAAACGTGCGTTGCACGTGTATCCCATATTCGTGTTGCACGCATTTCCCATATCAATTGTTATCGCAATTTTTAGCCAAAAAAGACTCCATACCGAAATTCTAAAATGTTTTGAACTTAAATTAGAACTTACATTACATAGATCTATGATATCTTAATATTATAATAGAAACAATTAATTAAAGTACAATACATTATTTGAATGAGAAAGTATTATTATTGAATCACATTTAAATAATATTGACAATGATATAAAAGGTTCTTTGCATTACAAACAAATATTATGCTGGACGCTTCATAAGTAATTCTAGCGAGATGAATAAAAGATGCCATGGATATCTTCTTCACCCTAACAACTTTCTAATGCTCCCCTTTAACTTAGAAGATAAACCCTTAATATGACTACACATAAAAGTTCTAAGAGCCTGTTTCGATTGTCTTAATTTTGATAGATACTCAACTGATGTTAAGAAAACACGACTTTAGCGCTATGAATTTGGAAGAGTGTCCCTTGGGTGTTCATCTGTAATAAGAAGTTTAAGAGTTCAGAATCACTACTCAAATGATAACAATGATGACAACTGATAACATGATGAAGATAGATGAGTAGAAATAACTGAAGCAGCAAAGACATTATTTGATAAATTCGCCAAATACACAAATAACGTCAAAGAGAAGACAAAAATAAGATAAAACAACGTTGTTAGGCCTTATCTTACCCAGACAAAAATCTTCGAAACTGCGTGAACAAAAATTTTTCAACACAATCAATTTTTACTCTGTAGAATAGACCAAACACTTTGGAGCACATAAAAGCGAATGAAACCTGGAGCATCAAAATGGAGAATTTTGAGACGCCATTGCAATCTAATGAGAATGAATGAACCTCCACGAAAAAGATATAATTTAAGCCACAATTAATCCAGGAAATTTGTGCCTTTTTAGTTTCCTTTTTTTGCTAACGTACATAACCTCTGACACTTCGTTATTCCCACAATGTTTTATTGTTTTCAAAATGAGATATTAACTGCATATTTAATATTCTATAATCTCTAGTTGTTAAGAACACCTTATATCCTTTATAGTACGCTGTTAGTGTTTTAATGTTGAAGCTAGCTTAATAAATTTTCCAGAACGTTCCAAGTTAGACTTTAAAATAGGTAGGGTAATTTGGTCATTCAGTATTTAAAGGATATTTTAGTAAACTAACTTCATCTAAAAGTGTTCATCCTTATAATATAGTATGATATGATATGATATAGATATAGATTTAAAACACCGTATGCATCCAAGCTTCTATAATGCCTTTAATAATTTTGACACAATTATAAAAGATTAAATAAGAAAAATTTCCATTATACAATTAACTTCTAAAGAGTTATTCACTACAACAAGATTCAAAAATCATAGTTGATGCTAACGACGGTTACTAAGTGGTGGCGTTATTGTTGCTTTCATTTGAGGATGTTCCTATCCCAATCGATTATGGAGCGCCATTCCTAAATCTCGTGCCTGAAAAAAATTGAGATAAAAATATGGTGAAAAATATTACTTCAATAGTTTTCTAAATATGATACCAGTTTAAGAAAAACCACAACAAAAGGGATATGGTATTAAGAATATTAAGAACTATAAGTTTCTTTATAAATGCTTGGCTGACCACATAATTCATCACCACAACAGACTTTTATCAAAAGAAATCATCACCACAGTAGACTCTATTAAAAAAATCATCGGCACAGTGCATTCGTTTATGTCGTTGGCTGGAGTTAATTGACAATATGATTCTCAACATTTTACACAGAGTATATAAATAAAATAATAACAGCTAAATGTTGGAAAGACCATGAGGGCAACAGTAAGAAAGCAATGGCAAATTGACAATACAGTATATGAGCCTAAAATTAGATATGTTACTTCACAAAGAGATGTAAGAGGTGTGAAACGCTCAATTTGCACAAAAAACTACAGTATCTAACGCTCAATTTGCACAAAAATCTGCAGTATTTATATAATTTATTTATTCAAAACAGAAGTAACAAGAATTATGAGTCATATTATAGTATGTCATGGGATTTTGAAGGAGCGGAAGGAGATACCATAGACATTAAGTTGTGATGAGTGATGTTTTGTGAGAAAGATTTACATTCCAATTCTTCCTCTACAGCACATGCTTGGTGTCACGACCCCAGTTCACCCTCCATGAATATGTCGTGATGACACCTTGTTCCTACGACTAGGTAAGTCTAACAATGCGAAAATTTAGCAACTTAACTTGCGAAATAAATAATTTAAAGCTAAATATATTTAAATAATAATTGCAAATAAGGCCGTCAGGCCTAAACAACTCAAAAGAAATGTGGAAGTCTACAACTCAATCCCAATAACCGGAAACTTACGGGAATCACAGGCTAACGGGAACATAGTACGCTGCTCTAACTCCAGAATATCTAAACAACTGGGAGAAAAGGGATAAACTAAATACTAAAGCTAGAACAGAATAGAGACTCCTGGTATGCGGATGCGGCAGATATACCTCGAAGTCTCCGTGTACCTTCTCGCTTCAAGGATAGTGCGCCTGAGTAGAGATACCTGAAAAATCTGCACTTGAAAAACATGTGCCTGAAGGGCATGAATACATCACAGCGGTACTCAGTAAGTGTAAAGCCTAACCTCGGTTGGGTTGTGATGAGGAAGGTTAGGGCCCTACTGAGACAAAATATAATAATAATAATAATAATAGTAATAATAATAATAATAATAATAATAATTAACAGTATAATAATCTGACAAAAATAATAAATATGGCAGTGAAATAAGGTAGGTCAATGAGGCAATAACAACTAAAAAGACAGAGTAAACACAGAGTAAATACAGTTCAATATTAATGATACCAATAAGGGTCTCCCAGGATACCGTCCTATAGCCCTTTCCTCCACTATCTAGTGGATCTTCGGGGATACCGTCCCGTAGTCCAACTCATATACCAATATGCAGAGGGGATCTATTGGGAAACTAACCTGCAGTCCCAAAGTGAAAGTGCAGGGGAATTTATCAGGAATCGAACCCGCAGCCCCAAAGTAAACAAAAAAGGGGGGATCTATCGGGAATCGAACCCGCAGTCCCAATGTAAATGCGCAACCACAGCCAGAAATAAACCAAGGAATGAAGTACGAAAAATAAACTACAGATAGAACTAGCCTAGCATGCTTCACATAGTGCAGTCAAAATAACTTCAGCAATTAGACAGTCAAATCAGTTGAACATGCTTTTACTAATCTAGCACAAGTTATAACTTCAAATAGAATAAAGCAAATAAGAATAAGAACTAAACTTCCATAGCTTAAATAAAACCCGGGATTTCATTAATCGGCTCAAGCACGCGCTCGTCACCTCACGTACAAGGCACTCAAACATCAAGTAATAATCCTAAGGGGAAAGGTCCCTCACACAAGATTAGACAAGCCACTTACCTCGAACCGGCTCAATATCACCAGGAACCATGCCTTTTCCATGATTATCCGACTCCAAATGGCCCAAATCTATTCAATTCAATTACATATCGTAAATAATATTGCAAACAACTGATTCCATGATTAAATTTAAAGCTAGGGCACGAAAATAGATAAAATGACCAAAATGCTCCTCCAGGCAACATCTCGGAATCGAATAATTTTAATATTTTCAGAACTCTCGTACTCTCACGAGTCTAAGCATATAAAATCTCCCAAATCGGAGGTCAAATGCCAAGTCAAAACCCAATAGTTTAGCCAATGAAGTTTCACCCAATTTTCATTGAAAAATAAAAGATTAAGGAGGAAATTGTGATTAGATTAGTGGGTATTAAGCATAAGAGAGTTGAGAATCGTTACCCAATCGTTGCTCTTGAAAACCCCTCGAAATTTCTCTCAAATCCGAGCTCTCTAGATTGAGTTTTGTCAAAAATGGCTAAACCCTCGTTTTAAAATGTTAAATACTGCCCAGGGATTTTGTTCTATGCGATCGCAAGGGAGGGAATGCAATCGCGAAGAGTAATTATTGAGGGCCCATAAGTTGGTCTATGCGAACGCATACAGAGAATTGCGATCGTAGAAGAGAAAATTAAAACGTCTAAAAAATTGTTCTATGCGAATGCAGCCAAGGTATTACGATCGCATAAGAGGAGAAAGATGAACTTTGCGATCGCGGACAGCTTATGCGATCGCATAGAAGGGTTTGGTCCCCCTCCAGAATTTCACTACACGATCACATGGTTATGGATGCGATCGCAATGAAGAAAGGTTCTACAACAGCTGAAGAGATTTTCTGCAACATTTTCAAACTCCAAAGTGCTCCGTTGAGCATCAGAAACACACCCGAGTCCCCGGGGACCTCAACCAAACCTACGGACATATCCCATAAAATCATTCAAACTTGTACCAATCCTTAAACCACCTAAATCAACACCAGAAACACAAATTAATCGAAGATTCAAGCCTAAGAACTTCAAATTCCAACAAAACACGCTTTCGATAAAAAACCTAACCAAACCTCGTTCGAATGACATGAAATTTTGCACACACATCTTAAATGACACGACGTAGCCACCACAGCTTCCAGAATTCCATTCCGACCCTCATATCAAACATTCACCATCAGACTTGAAACTTCAAAAATTCAAACTTCGGCATTTCAAGCCTAAATGAGCTACGAGTTTCCAAAATACATTCCGAACACGCTCCCAACCCCGAAATCACCTAACAGAGCTAACAGAACCATCAGATTTCCATTCTGAGGTCGTCTTTACACTATTCTGATTTTGGACCATTTTTCAACACTTAAGCTCTCATTTAGGGACTAAGTGTCCCAAAACACTCCGAATCCTAACATCAAATGTCCCGACAAACCAAAATAGAAGAAATGAACTTATGGGAAGCAGTTAATGGGAGATCAGGGCGTAAATTCCAAAAATGACCAGCCGGGTCGTTACATCTTCCTACACTTAAACATTCGTTCATTCTCGAACGAGCATAGAGAACATACCTAAAGTAGTGAAAAGATGAGGGTATTGGCTGCGCATATCCTACTCGGTCTCCCAAGTCGCCTCCTTCGCTGGCTGGCCCCGCCACTAAACCTTCACTGAAGCTATGTTCTTTGACCTCAGCTTTCTGATCTGCCTGTCCACAATAGCCACTGGCTCCTCAACATAGGATAAATCCTTATCTAACTGGACTGAATTAAAATCCAACACGTGCGACAGATCGCCGTGATAACTCCGAAGTATCGAAACATGAAATACCAGATGAACTCCGGCCAAACTGGGAGGTAAGGCAGCTCATAGGCAACCTTCCCAACTCGCCTCAAGATCTCAAAAGGGCCAATAAACTTCGGACTCAACCTTCCTTTCTTCCCAAACCTCATGACGCCTTTCATGGGCGAGACCCGAAGCAGAACCAGCTCACCACCCATATATGAAACATCACGAAACTTCATGTCCGCGTAACTCTTCTGTGAAATGGGCCGTATGGAGTCTATACCGAATCACCTTAAGATTCTCCAATGCATCCTGAACCATCTTTGTGCCTAATATCCTGGCCTCACCCGGCTCAAACCAACCCACCGGAGATCTACACCTTCTACCATATAAAGCCTCATATGGCTCCATCTGAATGCAGGACTGATAACTGTTGTTGTAAGAAAACTCCGTCAGTGGCAAGAAATGATCCTAAGACCCTCTAAACTCAATCACACACGCACAGAGCATATCCTCAAGAATCTGAATAGTGCAATTGGACTGTCCGCCCGTCTGGGGGTGAAATACTGTGCTCAACTTCACCCGAGTACCTAACTCCTGCCGCACGGCTCTCCAGAACCGCGATGTAAACTGAGTACCTCTGTCCAAAATGATAGAAATGTGAATGCCATGCAGACGGACGATCTCCCAGATATAAATCTCCGCCAACTGCTTCGATGAGTAGGTGGTACACACAGGAATAAAATGAGCGGTCTTGGTCAGCCGGTCCACAATAACCCAAGTGGAATCAAACTTCTTCAAGGTCAGTGGAAGTCCAGATACAAAATCCATGGTGATGCGCTCCCATTTCCATTCCGGAATCTCTATCTACTGAAGCAACCCACACGGGCGCTGGCGCTCATACTTCACCTGTTGGCAGTTGAGGCATCTAGAGACATAACCCACTATATCTTTCTTCATCCGCCCCCCACCAATAGTGCTGCCTCAAGTTCTGATACATCTTCGCGGCACCCGGATAGATGGAATACCGTGAACTATGGGCCGCTGCTAGAATCAACTCTCGAAGGCCATCAACATTGGGTACACAAATCCGGCCGTGCATCCGCAATACCCCGTCATCTCTAATAGTCACATCCCTGGCATCTCCTCACTAAGCCGTGTCCTTAAGGACAAGCAAATGAGTGTCATCATACTATCGCTCCCTGATACAATAAAATAGGGAAGACCGAGAAACCACACAGGCTAGAACCCGACTAGGCTCCGAAAGATCCAATCTCACAAACTAGCTGGATAGGACCTGAACATCTATCGCCATAGGCCTCTCTAAAGCTGGTAAATATGCAAAACTACCCAAACTCTCTGCCCAGCGACTCAAGGCATCTGCCACCACATTGGCCTTGCCCGGGTGATACAGAATATTGATATCATAATCCTTCAACAACTCTAACCATCTCCTCTGACGCATATTCAGGTCCTTCTCTTGAGTAAGTGCTGGAAACTCCGATTGTCGGTATAGATCTCACATGGCACACTGTACAAATAATGACGCGAGATTTTGAAGGCATGAACAATAGCAGCTAAATTAAGGTCGTGGATAGGGTAATTCTTTTCATATATCTTCAACTATCTGGACGCGTAGGCAATCACCCTACTGCCCTACTTCAACACAGCTCCAAATCCAACCCGTGAGGTATCATAATAAACTGTACAAGACCTTGAACCGGTAGGCATCATCAAGATTGGGGCCGAAGTCAAAGCTGTCTTGAGCTTTTTAAATCTCGCCTCACACTCCTCTGTCCACTGAAATTGGGCACTTTTTTGGGTCAATCTAGTCATAGGGACCGCAATCGATGAAAACCCCTCCACAAAGTGATGGTAATAAGCCACCAAGCCAAGGAAATTGCAAATCTCTATAGCTGAGGAGGTCCTGGGCCAACTCTGCACGGCCTCCACCTTCTTTGGATCCACCCGAATGCCCTCACTCTATACCACGTGGCCTAGAAATGCCACAGAACTCACATTTTGAGAACTTTGCATATAATTTTTTCTCTCTCAGGGTCTGAAGCACTGTCCTCAGGTGCTGCTCAAGATCTTCCCGATTCCGAAAATACACCATAATATCATCAATAAAAACAATAAATAATAAGTCAAGATATGGCCTGAATATACTGTGCATCAAATGCATAAAAGCTGTTGGGGCATTAGTCAGCCCAAATGACATAACAAGGAACTCGTAATGACCATACCAAGTCCTGAAGGCAGTCTTTGGGATATCTGGCTCCCGAATCTTCAACAGATGGTAACCTGAGCGCAACTCAATCTTGGAGAACACCTGTGCGACCTGAAGCTGGTCAAAGAGATCATCTATACGAGGCAAAGGATAACGGTTCTTCACTGTAACTTTGTTCAACTAGCGATAATCAATGCACATACGCATAGAACAATCTTTCTTCTTCAGAAACAAGACAGTGGCACCCCACGGTGAAACACTGGGCCGAATAAAACCCTTGCCAAGCAATTCTTGCAATTGATCCTTCAACTCTTTCAACTCCTGAGAAGCCGTGCAATATGGAGGAATAGAAATAGGCGGGGTGCCCGGCAACAGATCAATGCCAAAATCAATGTCTCTATCGGGCAGCATGCCGGGAGATTAGCTGGAAACACATAAGGATAATCCCATACCACTGGAACTAAATCAGCGAAAAAGGCCTCAACACTGACATCTCTCAGATAAGCTAAATACGCAGAACACCCCTTCTGAACCATACACTAAGCTTTAAGAAAAGAGATAACTCTACCGGGAGTGTGATCTAAAGTACCACTCTACTCAATACGCAGAATACCTGGTATAGCCAGCATCACTGTCTTGGCGTGACAATCAATAACAATAAAATGGGGTGACAACCAGTCCATGCCCAAAAGAATGTCATAATCCACCACACCGAGTAACAATAAGTTTGTTCTGCTCTCAAAACCATGAATAGTAACCAAACATGATGGATGAACGCGGTCCACAACAAGAGAATCTCCCATAGGAGTAGAAACATAAACGGGGGAACTCAAAGAATTCCGGGGCACACCCAAATGCGAAGCAAAGTAAGAAGACACATAAGAATAAGTAGAACCTAAATCGAATAGAACCGATACATTTCTATAACAAACCATGACAATACTCGTGATGACAGAATCGGAGGCAACAGTCTCGGTACGGGTAGGTGGGGTAGTAACTACGGTTGTAACTAAAGCTTGAGAACTCTGCAGGGAGTGATGTGGCCGAAAAATCTGTGGAGGTGCACTCCTCCCAAGTCTAGGGAAATACCTCATCACATGACATATGTCACAACACTCAAAGCAACCTAGTGACTAGCGTGGCAGTGGAAACTGTGCGGTATGGGTACTCCGAGACCCCTAAACACCTAAAACTCTGTCGGATCTCTGAGATGCAGACTGAGCTGGCTGACCCACAAAACCTCTACCATGACGCACCCTACCTCTGAAATAAGGACCAGTATATCTCCTAAGTCCACGAGGTCTACTCACTCCACTATACTCTCCCTTCTGACCTCGTCTGTCCTCTCTCTCCTGGACCCACCTGTACTCTACTCTACGAGATGTCCTCACCACCCATTGAACTGGGACCACAGGCTGTGTCACCATGACACCTGGAACCTGACCAATGGAAGCTCGCTGCTCTAGAAGTCTGGGTCCCTCCCCCGATCTGTGAAGTAGTCGGTATAACCTGAACCAAACTGGCCTGAATCAAAGTACCAAACATGCTCAGGAACTGCGCCAAAGTCTCCTGAAGGGCTGGAGTAGTAGTAACTGTAGGTGCGTCAGGTGCCTGAACTTTGGCTGGATCTGTTGGTGTTACCTCTGCAGTAGCTTGCGCAGGTGCTCTCGCTGCACCACGTGCGCATCTTCGACCTCTCCCACGGTCCCGGCCTCTAACGGCTGCAGTAGGGGGCGCGGGTGCCTAATCATCTCGAGTAGCACGTGTCCTTACCATTTGTGAGAGAATGGAAGGCAGAAGTTTTAGGATTGTGTTGTCAAAAATCTCGCATGAAAGGGAATCAAATGAAGTGAAATTTTCCTAACGGTTACATAGCCTCTCATAGATAAGTACAGACGTCTCCATACCGATCAGCGAGACTCTAAACAACTGGCATGTGTTTCGTGACTCCTATGAACCTAGAGCTCTGATACCAACTTGTCACGACCCCAGTTCACACTCCATGAACATGTCATTATGGCATCAATTTCCTACGACTAGGTAAGCCGTTAAATGCAAAAATTTAGCAACTTAACTTACGGAATTAATAATTTAAAGCTAAAAAATTTAAATTATAACTACAAATAAGGCCGCTAGGACTAAATAACACAAAAGAAATGCTGAAGTCTACAACTCAACCCCAAAATCCGAAAACTCACGGGAACCACAGGCTAACGGGAACATAGTACGCTGCTCTAACTCCAGAATATCTTAACAACTAGGAGAAAAGGGATAAATTAAATACTAAAGCTGGAAGAGAATAGAGACTCTTGGTCTACGGATGCAGCAGATATACCTTGAAGTCTCCGTGTATCTCCTCGCATCAAGGATTGTGCACCTGAGTAGGGGTACCTGAAAAATCTGCACATGAAAAATATACGCATGAAGGGCATGAGTACACCAAAACGGTACTCATTAAGTGCCAAGCCTAACCTCAGTTGGGTAGGGACGAGGAAGGTCAGGGCCCTACTGAGACAAAAATATAATAATAATAATAATTAAAAGTATAATAATCTGACTGAAATAATAAATACGGCAGTGCAATCAGGCAGGTCAACGAGGCAATAACAACTACAAAGATAGAGTAAACACAGTTCAATGTCAATGATACCAATGAGGGTCTCCCAAGATACTGTCCTGTAGCCCTTTCCTCAATTGTCCAGTGGATCTTCCGGGATACCGTCCCATAGTCCAACTCATGTACCAGTATGCAGGGGGATCTATAGGCAATCTAATCTGCATTCCCAATGTAAAAGTGCAGAGGGATCTATCCGGAATCTAATCCGTAGTCCCAAAGTAAAATTGCAGGGGGATCTATCGAGAATCAAACCCGCATTCCCAATGTAAATGCGCAACCACAGCTAGAGTAAAACAAAGGAATGAAGTACGAAAAACAAACAGCAGATAGAACTAGCCTAGCATGCTTCACACAGTGCAGTCAAAACAACTTCAGCAATTAGATAGTCAAATCAGCTAAACATGTTTTTACTAATCAAGCACGTGTTATAAATTCAAATAGAATAAAACAAATAAGAATAAGAACTAAATTTCCATAGCTTAAATAAAAACCGGGATTTCATCAATCGGCTCAAGTACGTGCTCATCACCTCACGTACAAGTCACTCAAACATCAAGTAACAATCCTAAGGGGAAAGGTGCCCCACACAAGATTAGACAAGCAACTTACCTCGAACAGGCTCAATATCACCAAGAACCGGACCTTTGCCACGGGTATCTGAATCCAAATGGCCCAAATCTATTCAATTACACATCGTAAAAAATATTGCAAACAAGTGATTCCACTATTAAATTTAAAGCTAGGGCACGAAAATAGGTAAAATGACCAAAATGCCCCTCCATCCAACATCTCGAAATCGAATAATTTTCATATTTTCAGAACACTCGTACTATCACGAGTCTTACCATATAAAATCTCCCAAATCGGAGGTCAAATGCCCAGTCAAAACCCAATAGTTTAGCCAATGAGGTTTCACCCAATTTTCATTCAAAAATTCGAGATTAAGGAGGAAATTGTGATTAGATTAGTGGGTATTAAGCATAAGAGAGTAGAGAATCGTTATCCAATCGTTGCTCTTGGAAACCCCTCGAAATTGGTCTCAAATCCGAGCTCTGTAGCTTGAGTTTTGCCAAATATGGCTAAAACCTCATTTTAAAATGTTAAATACTGCCCAGGGATTTTGTTCTATGTGATCGCAAGAGAAGGAATGCGATTGCGAAGAGTAATTATTGAGGGCCCCGAAGTTGGTCTATGCAAATGCATACAGAGAATTGTGATCGCAGAAGAGAAAATTAGAAGGTCCAAAAAATTGTTCTATGCGAACACAACCAAGGTATTGCGATCACATAAGAGGAGAGAAGCTGAACTGTGCGATCGCGGATAGCTTATGCGATCGCATAGATGGGTTTGGACCCCTCCAGTCGATTTCTAGCCTATGTGGTTTCCCGCCGTCATGTCAACACTTAAACTCTCATTTAGGGATTAAGTGTCCCAAAACACTCTAATCCTAACATCGAACGTCTCGGCAAACCAAAATAGCGGAAATGAAATTAGGGGAAGCAGTTAATGGGGGATCAGGGCGTAAATTTAAAAAATGAAGCAGTTAATGGGGGATCAGGGCGTAAATTTAAAAAATGACCGGCCGGGTCATTACACTTGGTTTTGTAATCTTCTATCGAGCTGCATTATCTATAAAGACACATTTTCAATTAACATATATATTAATAATCTGTTGATCCTACTAGAATTATGTGACGACCCGACCCGTCATCTCATGTGGTTTCACCCTGTTTCCCCCATATTGTGTTGCTTTGTATTCCAATATCAGTATTCGAGTTGATCTGGTTGAATGGAATTGGTTTTAGTTGGAAATGAGGCACTTAGACTATTAGAAGAAAGCTTATTTTAGAAACATCAACCGGAAGTTGACTATGTGGTTAGAGGGATCGGATGTGAATTTTGGTGGTTCGAATAGCTTCGGGAGATGATTTGTGACTTGGGAGTGCGATCGGAATTGAATTTGGAGGCCCAGTGTAGAATTAGGCTTGAATTGGCGAAGTTTGAATTTTGGCGAATTCCAGTTGATAGGTGAGATTTTGATCCGAGAGTCGGAATGGAATTCCGAGAGTTGCAGTAGCTTCATTAGGTGATTTTGGTTATGTCTACAAATTTACAGGTCATTCGGACGTTGTTTGGTCGGATTTTTGATTGAATGCGTATTACGGATGTTTTGAAGAAAACTAGGCTTGAATCCGACGTGATTTAATGGTTTTAGCATTCTTTGACGTGTTTTGAGGATTGGAACAAGTTGGAATAAGGTTTTAGGATGTGTTTGTGCTTTTGGTTGAGGTCCCGGGGGCCTCGGGGTGATTTCGAATGGTTAAACGAGAGTTTGAAGCACTTGTTGCAGGTCAGATTTTTCATCTTCTATTTTTTCCGCATCTGCGGAAAAGGAGCCGCTTAAGCGGTTCCGCAGATGCGGTGGGGTAAGTCGCAGAAGCGATTAGGAGTGGCCTAGGGGATTTCCGCATAACCAGAGGATTTTACGCTTTTGCGTGGCCGCGTAAGCGGATAAAAGACTGCAGAAGCGGTCGAGGGTTAACCGCATAAGCGGTGTTTCGATCGCATAAGCGGTCCCAGGATTTTTAAGTTAGACCATGTAAGTGGTCAAAATTTCGCGTAAGCGGGACCGCAGGTGTATTCTGCGGACCGCAGAAGCGGAAAAAGGACCCGTATTATGTTGAATAGTGTTCACGAACTTGGAAAAGAAGAAAACATTTTAGACTTCGAGTAAAGCGGGTTTTTGGGCGATTTTGAAGAGGATTCGAAGGGGTTTTATCAGGTATGAATAATTGAACTCGGATTATGTTATTATGGTGTAAAAACATGAATTAATCACTGAATTTCAAGGAATTAAAGGGTAAAAATGGAGGTTAGGCTTGAAACCTAAGAGGGTTTGAATTGATGATTTGAGGGGTCAAATGGATTTCGATTCTTGTTTATTTTATATTTATGGACTCTTGGAGAGACGAGGATTCCGGTGATATGAATTTCGTAATTTTTTGAGAAGTGGGCTAGGGGCTCGATTTTTGTTAGTTTCGAGATTTCTGATATTTCTCGATTGTTTTCGATTGGGTATTGTTCCCTTGGCATGTTGTATTATATTCGCTCTATTTTTGGCTAGATTCGACGCGCGTGGAGGCTGGTTTGAGGGGCAAAGGCGTCGCGGGTTAGAGATTTTGCCAGTTCGAGGAGAGTAACATTTGTAAATGATATTCTGAGGGTTTGAAACCCCTGATTTGCACATCATATTGCTTTATTGTGGTGACTTGCACTCCAGGTATGAACGTGGGGTAGAGCATTGTGGGGGATTGTTACTTGGTCCGTCCCGGTTGTTGATTTTACTGTGTAATTGATTGAAACTTGCTAGATCCTATCTTGAATTGGGCTGATTTCCATGTTTTGGGCTTCGTGCCAGTTATTTGAACCGTGTAGGGGTTATTATCACTGTTTTCACGACACTTAGCATATTAAATGATTTCAGTCCTGATTTAAACACCGATTTGAAACGTGTAGTCATATTCTTAAAGTTTAAAGACTTAAATCACATTTTTCCGATGTTTTGAGTTAAAAGATATTACGTGACATTTCCCAAGTGGCTCATTTGCATGTTCTGGACTGAGGATGGATCGGGTTGCACGCCGCAGCGATGCTACGATGATATTGCACTTGGGTTATAGGAGCCCCTCCGCAGTCTGTACACACCCCAAGTGAGCGCGGGTACCCAAAAGGATCGGGTTGTGCGCTGCAGCGGTCATGTGCATTACATTGCATTCATGCATTGGTTCTTGTTTGTACTATGTGGCATGACATTCAACACTTCCATATCATTGGCATCCATGTTGTTTTCTTGCACTGTGTACCAGATACCCTTGTGTTATTCGTTAATAGGGTGCTGATCCCGAAGGGCTAACTTATGTGTGGACTTGCACTGTGTGATGATGCATTCATATGCTCGACTGTTGAAAAAGTGATATTTTCAAAAGAGATTTTAAATTGAACTAGAAAATTTCTAAAGGATTTTCACGGTTTTACTGTTTCTAAAAAGGGTTGTACCGTCCTATATAGCATGATGGAGTGCTCTAACGTGATTTCTTGCCTCTCAGCATTATTTACTCTTATTAGCAATGAGTTGGAAGTACTCACTTTACTCCCTGCATCATATGTGCAGATTCAGGTGTCTCAGGAGCTTAGCTGAGCTATTTGCTGCTTTCAGAGCTTTTTTTAGGAGTTGTCGAGGTAGCTGCCTTACATCTGCAGGACCCGACTCCTCCCCTATTCCTTTATCATTTTCCACAGTTTTGAACATTTGTAGTATTGGAGTCTTATTACCCTGTATTGTTAGAGGCTCTAGACTCATGACCCCCAGGTCTTTGGGAGGTTATTCATTATGATTGTTAAATGATATTCAAATAATTGGTTTTGAGCTTCGTGCCCGGGTTGAGAGTGCAAATGGTCGGGCTTGCCTAGCAATTGTGTTGGGCGCCATCACGACCGGGATTGGGGTCGTGACAAGTTGGTATCAGAGCCTAGGTTACTAGGCCTCATGAGTCATGAGCCGGAAGTAGAGTCTCGCAGATCGGTATGGAGACATCTCTATTTATCCTCGAGAGACTGCAAAACCTTTAGGAAAACTTCCCATTCTTGGAATTCTTATCGTGCGTACTTGATTCAGCTTGAGATATAACTCTTGAAATTCTTTCCACACGTCTGTATGCGCCCGTGAGCGCTCAGTAGTATATGTTCCTTGATTGCTTGTGATTCCCCGATCAAGGGACGAGAGGTAATCTCCGTGAGTGTGTGTTGGGCCAGTCTAGAGGACTTGAGGCCAGATCTTTGCCTATGGCTTGAACACTGAGGTGCTGATTGTGTGAGCAAGTGTTTTGAACTTATATGTTCAGTATTGTCCTTATTCACCGGAATGGAGGTTGGGTATCCGTGTGATGAGTATGTTAGTGCTGCGAGATGTATCTATGTGACTTGATAGTGATAAAGAAGTCTACTGGATAGTAGGTGAACTGTTTAGTGTTCGATTCCTATTGTGATTCGATGTGTAGCCCGAGTTATGGGCGCGTGAAAGATGTTTTTGTATCTCCTAGTTGGGAAGTTAAGTGCAATACTTGTGGCGGTATGAGTTCAGACTCAAGAAGACTAAATTGGTTGTATTATGGGTATGACGGTGGGAGGTGTGCTCAAATAATAAATCGAGGCGAAGCAGGTGGATTATCTCCTGCGAAGTGTTCTTACGTGGTATGAACCTTATATGTACGTTAGAATATCTTATGTGTAATTGAAGGGTATGTATTGAAATTGGAGAATTTGGGTCACTTAGAGAGTTGACTTAACTGAGGTGGAAACGAATGCGAGGCTTGCAGAGGATTTTAGTACCAGATGATCGGTGTTTTCATAAACTAGTAGATAATTTGAGTCTAGTCTCACTATAATATTGTGACATCATTAGAGTAAAAGTATTATGGGTTATTGAATGTGTTCGGATAGATGGCTTCGAGCCAAGTTGGGGAGGTTGCTACTGATTAGCTGGTTGCACGGTTATGTGCTATGTTAGTTCCGTTTTGAGGTATGCTGGCGGATCAGTTCTGGTTGCAGAAATTGAGCCGAGGATGGCACGTGTGAAGGAAAATTTTGACAAAGGTGATACGATGCTTCGTAGATGTGTGAAAATAATAGCATGTCTTGAGCTACTGCTGGTAAAGAATGCTCAGTGTATAGAGAAAGAAGATGATTGTTTGTATTGGTATGAGATCATGTTCTGCGGTGTTAGAGTGCTAATAAGGCACGAGTAGTTCTGTTAGTTAAGTCAGGTAATTTACAGTAGTGTAAGAGTGAATGACTCTCTAGAATGGTTTTATTGTGTTCAAGATTTGGCATGTGATAATCATGTGTCCTAAGGTTGTGTATATGGCTAGGGACTGTGTTTTCATTTAGAAAAGGTCAAGACTTGTGGTATTTTATGTTAATTATGGGATTCTATGTATCAGTAACTGGAAAGTAATGGTAACGATTTTTAGATTCGCAGGAAGTTCTTCGGGGTAAAGTACTCTGGAAAGTGGTATTTCTGGGAACGATTGAGGGAGTATTCAATGGCCATAGGTCTTAGACAGTGTGGTCTTATATGCGAGTCTCGTGTGGTAAGCCTGGATTGAGGCATTTTGATGCTACAACGAGGTAGAAATATCAAGTGGATAATGAATTAAAAGAGAAATTAGATAGAAGGAATAGCTTGATAGTAGACCGAATCGGTATGGTAAGGATATGATGAATTCTTCGTATGTGTTCGAGGCAATAAGCTTTTACTAGTATTGTGCAGCAAGGCTCTTGACTTATGACAACTTGCTTATCTGGGTTCGGGTAGAAGGATTCAGTCCTGGCAGTTTAGCTTGTGAAATGGAATTGGGAGAGAGAGTTCTTGATGAGTTTTACCGTAGTTTAGAGAAGTATATATTGCCTGTAGGCATACGAAGCATGGAATGTGTAGTTACTTCTCTTCTAGATGGGACTGATGGAGAATCATTAGAATCTTAAGCAGCACGAGCAGTTTTAGGTGATTGGAGGATTGAGCTTCAGATGATTAGGGTGAATGATCCTAATAAGACTAAGGAAATGGTATTGCTAATCATAGGGGTTTGACGAAGGTATATGTTTCAGAAAAGGGGACAATGTGATTAAGTTGATGGCACTTCGGTAGTGTTGAGACATTCTCTTGATAGACCGACTGTTGATATCTGAGTTTGTTTGGTGGCACAGGGGGAATTTTGGGAATATCTTTCGTGGAATGATTGGGTACTTGAGGTGTAACATGTATTCACACGGTGGAATTTGGGATCAGGTACAGTGATTCGTGTGCTGTATGGAGTTGGAGACTGGGAGTTCTCAGGTACAGACTATGTAGTGGTTGTGGATCGTGTGTAGCAACATCATTTAGCGGCTATTGGGATTTGGAAGCCCGAGTAGATCTTTCTTTGCTTAGTACATTAGATTCTGGATATGATATTGGGGTGTATACTAGTTGTCTTAGTATTGGATTATTCTAGACTATTGTGCTATGGCTTATGTCGAAAAATGCCACAGGTTGCGTGGTGAGGTGCATCGAACTATGTTCTAGCAGAATGGTTGTGTTCCAAAGACCAGCGGACTGCTAGAAAAGATTGGTTTCCTTAATTGGGCCTTTGTGACGGATGTCAGTATAGAGGTTTCTACCATTGATTCAGTTTCGGTATTGAGGAACTTTTTTTTTCGGATGCGTTCCTTGCGGCCAGGCATTCGCCGGGCGAGACTGTGGATTTCAGTATTTATTTGGTGCCGAACACCATACTGTACGGCTCAGGCAGGAGTTATAGTAGTGGAAGAAGCAGCCTCAGGCTTCTTGGTATTGAGTTCGTTGGCAGGTCGATGTGGCTACGTATTTAGCTGGAGTTGGCTTGGTTAGTCCCAAATTGTATAGATGAAGGATAGGCTAATTCGATCGTTATTGATCCTGTTAGTGATCTAGGGAGGTCTGTGAGTTGCTTTTTCGGTGCTGTGAGACGTTATCATTTTCGGACTGTGGGCACATATAGTGTGGTGCTATCAAGATTCGTAGTGGTAGTTGAAGGGGAAGGACCTCAGTTGTGTTGAGTTTTGCAGGTTACAACGATATAAGTAGATATCATTATGCACTCAGTATGCTTACGACTGGTGCTCGGTATTTTGTTATAATGAGCAAATTTGGCTTGATGTACATCTCCATATGTGAGATATTTGTGTGGATCAGGTGGCACGCTGCCACAGGTATGTTATCTGGATCGGGTTGCAGGCCGCAACAGTGTGATGTTGAGAATAGTTTTCCATATGTTACTTTGTATGCCTTGCTTCCTCGTTTATGAAGAAAGTCCGTATTGGGTGTTGCTCGGCGAATAGCGCATCAGTTGTGTCCTTTCGGGATTGAATAGTGTATATTACTTGTTTCACCGTGGGTGTGATGGATTGCTTTGTTTTTTACATCAATCTGTGCGCGGCTAACTATTTTGAGCATGGTGACTTGAGGTGCTTCGTGTGTAACAGTGTTTGGGCAGGATCGCACGTTGTGGTGAGGCCATGTAAAGTTATGACCTTCCGAAGAGGATTCAGGTGCTCTATTTCTATGATATAAGACGGGGTCCCAGCTTTGTGTTGTAATGGTACTATTGAGTTCGGGGTACAACTCTTTTATTGAGTCATTTTCATTATTTGAGTATGTTTGGACCGCCCATCATTAGTGCGTGGATTATGCAAGTTGTGGCTTAGGCCGGTGTTAAGGTGCCATATCACCAGAGTGGTGTATTGGAGTCAAAGTGATCATTGCAGTCATTAATGGGTAAAGTTAGATGTGATTTCAGCTGGTTAGAGGGTTTATATCGAGCTTTGGCCTAAAAATATGTTATGGTATTAGTCAAAAAGGAAGTGGCTTCATGTATGGGTAATTTGAGGAATGGTTGCGGTTTATCGCGTGTATTAAATAGCGTTGGCAGTATATGAAAGTGTTGGAATAATGCTTTAGCTAATAAGAGGTTCTTATCGGTAATTGAGTATTGTGGGCAACTGTTGTGAATATAGAGACTATCGTTTTGAGTGTTGGATTGTGTAGTATGTTGTATGATTTCACCTGAGGTTGCAGGTGTGAGTTACTACGGCTGGATCGGGTTTATTCTGGGTATGATTTCGTAAGTGCAATGTGGTTCTATGGGTTATGGTCTAAATGCACTGTGAAATTTCAGCGGTGTTGTATTATCGGACCTATGTGAGTTAAGGTGACGTGGGATCACCCCAGGTGTATGCTTGGTAAGGTCATTCAGCTATTGGTTGGCTTCTAGTACAACTCTGAGTACGCTCGAGGACAAGCATTGGTTTAAGTTGGGGAGTATGTGACGACCTGACCCGTCGTCTTATGTGGTTCTACCCCGTTTCCCCCATATTGTGTTGCTTTGTGTTCCAATATCAGTATTCGAGTTGATCGGGTTGAATGGAATTGGTTTTAGTTGGAAATGAGACACTTAGCCTCTTAGAAGAAAACTTATTTTAGAAAAGTCAACTGGAAGTTGACTATGTGGTTAGAGGGATCGGATGTGAATTCTGGTGGTTCGGTTAGCTTCGGGAGATAATTTTTGACTTGGGAGTGCGATCGGAATCGAATTTGGAGTCTCGGTGTAGAATTAGGCTTGAATTGGCGAAGTTTGAATTTTGGCGAATTCCGATTGATAGGTGATATTTTGATCCGTGGGTCGGAATGGAATTCCAAGAGTTGCATTAGCTTCATTAGGTGATTTTGGTTCTGTCTTCAAATTTTTAGGTCATTCGGACGTTGTTTGGTCGGGTTTTTGATTGAATGCGTATTTCGGAAGTTTTGACGAAAAATAGTCATGAATCCGATGTGATTTAATGGTTTTAGCATTGTTTGACGTGTTTTGAGGATTGAAACAAGTTTGAATAAGGTTTTAGGATGTGTTGGTACTTTTGGTTGAGGTCCCGGGGGCCTCGGGGTGATTTCGGATTGTTAAACGAGAGTTTGAAGCACTTGTTGCAGGTCAGATTTTTCATCTTCTAGTATTTCCGCATCTGCGGAAAAGGAGCCGCTTAAGCGGTGTGAGCACGTGATTTTTGCCCTCACGACAATTACTCCCAAAAAATTGTAAAATAAAATAGTCTTGATTTTGTGGATTTCACATTGTCCTTCCTTAGCGTCAGCATTTGGTCTGTGTGTATGTTTATTTGTTACATTAATCAAAAATACAAAAACATATGTGTTGCAGGTATGTAGGAATTAATTGTGCGTTTGTAAAAATTTTATTAATCATAAAATGGTTAAAAAGAAAATTACAAAAATGCACAGTTTTGTTCTTTGCCATTAGGATTTTATTTAAATGTGTAATTTGTGTTAATGGTTCGAGTGTTAATTAATAGGCGTGAAATTTTATTCCTCTTAATTTGTTTAAAGTGGCTTTAACTTAAGTGTGGCTAGTTAATAAATGGGACAAGGGGCTAAAATTGCAAAGAATCCAGCCCAAATTAGGTGCCAGCCCAATCCGTCTCACCAAAGCCATCAGAGATGCACCAAACGACGTCGTATTGGCGTCTATATGCAGGCCGTTGATCAAATCCAATAGACGGCCCATATTAGGTGTCCTTTTAATCCAAATGGCGTCGTTTTGATACGCCTGATCTAGACCGTCCGTCCTATCGAATCCAACGGTCGAAGTCACCTTGTCTCTACCCGGTCCAGCCCCGACCCATTTTCCCGGACCGACCCAATCCCACAACTTAACTAAACGACACCGTTAGGCACTAAGCAAAGAATCCTGGCCATTGATCTCAATTGATCAAACGGTCAGGATTAAAACCCCCGCCCACTATATATTCCTAATCCCCTACCCCGCCCCCTCAGAACCCCCCCTCTCCTCATCTCTCTCA
>MU679493.1:89974-105641 GCA_026770625.1 Nicotiana glauca | reverse complement strand
GGAGAAACAGAGGATTGATTTTTTGAAGAGAGAAAAGGCTGAGACATTTCGAAAGAGATTCCAATATACATCTTGAAAAACAGAACGCAGACTAGGATTCATTCATAGATAGAGAGAGCTTAAGAGGAGGAAAAATTTACTCCATTGGTTTGGGTTTCACTCGGTGTTGTCACACCTGCTTTTCGGCGCTACCGCACCCCGCAAAGGGCGTGGTAAAGGGAGTTTTTCCAATTAAAGGACAATCAAAACGGGATTTATTATTAAGATTCAGAGTCGCCACTTGGGAGATTTATGGTGTCCCAAGTCACCGATTTGAATCCCGAATCGAGGAAAAAGTTGACTCTCTATTACAGTCCGCGAACCAGAAATCCGGATAAGGAATTCTGTTAACCCGAGAGAAGGTATTAGGCATTCCCGAATTCCATGGTTCTAGCACGGTCGCTCAACTGTCATATTCGGCTTAATTATCTGATTTTTATAACATGACTTAGCTTATGTGCAAATTTCATCTTTTAACCGCTTTTAATACTATTATTATTTTAACAAGGGATTGCAACGCCGTAAAATGTATTTCGGACCACACCGCACCAGTACGCCTGGGGTCTTTAATACATTTCGACTTCGTCGAGACTTGGATTTGGGTCACATAAATGTGCACCCGGGTTTAAGAAAGTAAGTTATTAAAGGCGTGCCTAAAGCGACTAGCGCATCGTTATTTTGAGAGGGACGTAGAATTAGCTAAACGGCTTGTCCCGGAATCTAAGCATTTAAAATAACCATCTATTGAGGGCCCCGCGACTGTATTTTATTTGGCGAGGCTCGTCTCAATTATTATTTAAAGGCTAATAAACTGCTTTTGTTATTTATTATTTTTTTACGAGAATTACAACGTCGTGAAAATGTGTTTCAGGCCACGCCGTACCAGTACGCCTGTGGCCTTTAACACATCTCGACTTCATTGAGATTCGGGTTTGGGTCACATAAATGTGCACCCGAGTTTAGGAATGTAATATTTATTATTCGCGCCTAAAGCATCTACGTGCTTATTAGTTTTGGGAAAAACCATGATATTTACTAAACAGTTCTTCCAAGTCTAATTAGTCATAGGCTATTATCGAGGGCCCCACATTTAGGCATTTTAATGCGGCGAGGCTCATCTCGTTCTTTTATTAAGGCCGATCCTAAAGCAACTATGATTCTCTACTCATTCTTGTCTCTAACGATAAAGGAAATGTCCTAGTTAATTGCATGCTTACTAATTGTTATAGTTAGGTTTTGAACGTGGTTTGTTAAATCCAAACATGATACGATAGGGCAGTCCGTTCTTATAAATTTATACGTACGCACGTTATAACAATTTAACTCAAACTACTAAATGAATTTAATGGCAAGTTTTGATGCATTTTTTGAGTGGGCTGAAAATGAAACCAATTAAAGATAGCAAGACGTGCATACTATATCATTAGTTCCTCTTTTAATTAACATGCATAAGAATGGGGTTTGCACACTAAACTACCGCATTTTCAGTACTTAATCATTCATACTAAAGAGATTACATGATCATGTGAACATAGCTACTGTATATATATACAACTTAATTCAACATAATGACTGTAAACAGTAAATTATAGAACTTCAGCTCCTCATTTGTATTTCATGCTTCGATTTTATCTGTACAAGGAGTACCAATTGTGTACCTGATATTTGGAAATAAAGAAGAACGAGGATCAGCAGCAGCAACAATTACAGCAATATAGCAACAGCAGTAACACATCAATCAGTAACCAATAACCAGCAACCCCCAGTAGAAGAAACAAGAACCAGGTTTAAGGAAAGACCCAAAACGGACAACCTTGGGACAGATTAAAACCCAGCCAAAAATCCAGCAATAAAATAACACACAGCAATCTAGTAGCAACTGGAGAAACCCAACAGAAATCCAGTAGCTTGAAAAGCAACCAAGAATCCAAAACAATACCCCAAGAGGCCTAGATCACCCTCAAAATACCCTGGATAGTATTCTGATTTCTGTTTGCTTTGGCACTATCCAGCCTAGAATCTATCCAAATTCCCCCTATGAACTGTATTTTCAGCGATGCTTATCGAGTGTGTATATTTCTTCAGCACTCTATGATGTCTAACCTTCTAGACCATATGAAAGAAGAAGAACTGAATGTCTAAAGAATTCTCTCTCTGTTTTTTTTCAGAATCCAGCCAAGCTTTTCACTGATTCCTCTCTCTAAAACTTAACCACTTCTTAGTTCAAAATGACCCTATTTATAGCCAAAGAACAGATCTCTAAGGTCTGTCTTGAGACTCACCAGGCCTTCTGCCCATACCCCTTAGATTCCCAAGCCTTAATACCCTTTCTTGATGCAAGCTATTTGGTTCCCCACCCTTGTCCCCTATTGTTTTGTTCAAGAGTCATGGGTGTATTATAGTATTTAAATTAATTCCCATGCTGTCATGGGAACACCCATTGTATTTAAACTTAAGGTTATTTTAATAGCCACTGGACAACTTTCTTGAACTAATTAAACAGACCCTATTAAGTCCCAAAACTGCCCTTAAACCCCCTGGGAAATACTCCCCCTGCCTAAGCTTCTTAATCAGTATATAAACCCCTTCAAATTATGACTAACAGACTGCTAATCTCTCCTTTATACAGCTATAACCAATCCTATTCTCAATTCAAAGCACGATTCAAGGCAGAAAAAATCACAGGGTCTTAAATCCAAAAGGAATGAGTTGATCATATTGGGAACCAATCCTGATCAACTCGAACCCCTTGAAGCTATCAAACTGAGCATCTTCCGGCTCAGTATGAACTAATGCAAAGGCAGGGCACATGCTGGTGATTATAGACAGGAGTGGACCAAAAATGCCTATTATCATGCCTCCTTAGTTTTCAACTAATTTTAATTGACGACAATTATTTAGTCGACTATATATACACACACGAGTAACAAACAAAACAGTCACACAGGATCAACATGGTAATTCATGCTTTGGGCAAACAGGTGATTTTACGACACTAATTATTTTGACGATATTATTAAATCGACTACATAGTTCATATCCTATTCGCTTGTAACCAGAGAAAAATTGACCAAATAAAAGGTCTTGGTTGGAGATGAACAGAATAGTCGGATACTAAAAGTGAAAAATTAACTAAAATTAAAACGAAAAACGAACAAATAACAGATAACACCAAAAAGAAACAAAGAAAGGGAAAATTACCTCAAAATTCAAGAACACTCGAACTTGACTGGAACTTCAAAAATTTGAAGCCAAACAGACCTTAGCTAGGGTGTTCTCAAACTGAGAACACCCAAACTAAGGTCCATCGGACCACAACCGCCTATCGGTTTTACTGGAATCCCCATTTTTAGATTTCTAGGGTTCATACTGTCGATTTAAGATTCGTGGTGTCCTGGTTAGATTCGAACCAAACCAAGCTTGGTTTGGTTATGAGGAAGGTCATGGGAGTAACTGGTATGATTTTGGGCTTGGTTGGGGTAGATTGGTTTTTTGCTCGAATCTTCAAATCCATATTCGAGACGATGCAGGTTGATTCGAGGTTAATGGTTCATGGATTCGGATTCAGGGTGGTTGAGTGGTCCTAGGGTGTTAAGGAGGTGGTCGTTGGCATCGTTGCCGCCGGGTTTACGGCGAAGGGGAAGGGTGGCGGCTAAGCTAGGGTTCTTGGTTTTTCGTCTCTGAGGTTAGAGACGATGAGATGAAATAGGGGGTCTGGTTCGGGGGCGTGGGTGTGAGGGTAGGGTTATATAGGGCATAGAAGATGGGATCCTGGCCGTTGGATCAAGTAAGATTGATGGCCAGGATCTCTTGCCAGGTGACGAACGGCGTCGTCTCATTTAATGAGACTGGGTCGGTCTCAGAGGTGAACGTGTCGGGTTATTTGGGGTAGCCCGGGATCGTTGGATTAAAGGAGATGAACGGCTCAGATTGAGCGCCCTTGAACGACGTCGTTTGGCTTAATGAACGATTTGAACTGAACCGTTAGATTTGTTCGATCAACGGTCCTGATGGAGGGCCTGGAGACGACGCCGTTTTGACGTCTTTGTGACCAGCCTCCTGTGGCCTGGGCCAGACGCTGGTTTGGGCCTGGTTTTTTTTGCATTTTTTGTCATTTTCCCACTTTTCTTGCCTAGCCAACACTAATTTAAACACACTTTATCAAATTAAAAGATGAAAAATACACATCTATTAATTAATACACTAATAAACAATGCAAATCACACATTTTAACTTAACTCAAATGTCAACAATGCAATAATGCATATTTTTTTGTAATTTCTCTTCTAACCACTTTATGGTTAATTAATTTAAAAATGCATGCAACACATATTTTTCTATCTTTAATTAGTTCAAACAAATAAACACACATACAAGATGCTAAAGAAATATAACACACAATCCACATAACTCAAATGCGATACAAAACTATTTTATTTTATATTTTTGGGAGTAATTATCGTGAGAGCAAAAATCACGTGCTCACAGCTGCCCCTCTTTGCCCGAAAACACGAAGAGTTTTTGCGCAAAGATAAGTGAGCAGATATAAGCGATTTTTGCTCATTAGAATACTCCGGGTGAAGAATTCTTTGGAAAAAGGTTGACCGAGCCTTTGCTTCGGAAGGCCTCCTACATATCATGGGCTAAACAGGAATCAGGTCAGTGTAGTTCGGGAAGTTCTGGTAGCTGGGACTACCATGGGACTGTGGTTTTACTGTTATTGTTGCCGCCTGTTGCCGCCCGTTGTTGCCACTGCTTCGCCGATCTCCTTATTACACTGTGCTAAACAGAAACAAGAAGCTAAGCTAGCCTATGGATCATAAGATCTCATCTATCTTCAACTTATTCTCGTCACCGTGCTTTCTTGTCGTCCTGTGTTTCTTTCGGTGCCTTTCTTCTGAGAACTTTGGCTATCATGGGCTTTTGCTTCTCTGAACGCCAGTTTTCCTCGTTTGGCTCCATTTGCTGGGGGTAGAGCTTTCTCCGTAAAGTCTGTTATGCTGGGGAGTAAACAAAGTTTGCGGGATGATCCTTTCCCGTTTTGCCTAGTCTTTCTTTTGACTCACGCGCTTGACTTTATGTCGGGGCTCTTGGTGTAACTTCATGCTGCAGAGTTGGTTACTGGTTTCAAAACCCGCCATCTAGCATTCTATCGGCCACTGTCGCCTCACTTATGAATTTGGATTTGTGCTGGGGATCTTTGGGTGTATCCTTTCGCCTTAATGGCGAGTAACTGTTTCCAAGACCTGTAATGTAAAAGACAGAAAATTATTCCACTCGTTATACAGGTGGGCGCCCGATTTATCTAATACATGAAAATATTCCTCTCGTTATACAGGTGGGCGCCCGATTTATCTAATGCATGAAAATATTCCTCTCGTTATACTGGTGGGCGCCCAATTTATCTAATGACAAGAAAAGTATTTCGCTCGTTATACAGGTGGGCGCCCGATTTATCATACAGGTGGGCGCCCGATTTATCTACTGACAAGAAAAGTATTCCGCTCGTCATACAGGTGGGCGCCCGATTTATCTAAATGACAAGAAAAGTATTTCGCTCGTTATACAGGTGGGCGCCCGATTTATCTGAATGACAAGAAAAGTATTCCGCTCGTTATACAGGTGGGCGCCCGATTTATCTAATGACAAGAAAAGTATTCCGCTCGTTATACAGGTGAGCGCCCTATTTATCTAATGACAAGAAAAGTATTCCGCTCGTTATACAGGTGGGCGCTCGATTTATCTAATGACAAGAAAAGTATTCCGCTCGTTATATAGGTGGGCGCCTGATTTATCTAATGACAAGAAAAGTATTCCGCTCGTTATACAGGTGGGCGCCCGATTTATCTAAATGACAAGAAAAGTATTCCGCTCGTTATACAGGTGGACGCCTGATTTATAAATGACAAGAAACATATTCCGCTCGTTATACAGGTGGGCGCCCGATTTATCTAATGACAAGAAAAGTATTCCGCTCATTATACAGGTGGGCGCCTGATTTATCTAATGATATGAAAATATTCCTCTCGTTATACAGGTGGGCGCCCGATTTATCTAATGACAAGAAAATTATTCCGCTCGTTATACAGGTGGGCGCTCGATTTATCTAATGACAAGAAAAGTATTCCGCTCGTTATACAGGTGGGCGCCCAATTTATCTAATGACATGAAAATATTCCTCTAGTTATACAGGTGGGCGCCCGATTTATCTAATGAAAAGAAAAGTATTCTGCTCGTTATACAGGTGGGCGCCCGATTTATCTAAAAAAGCATTAAAGATTTTTGGATTTGTTTCCCCTTTCGTCCGAGGATGGCAGAAAAGATTTCCGCCCCAGTTTTGGCGACCTTCTTTGAGGCGTAATTTCTTCATTGTCAGCTCTTGTTTTCCTACAAAATCAAAAGAACTTTTGTTAGGTCGTACATGGTAAGTGGTTACGACACTCTTGCTGGGGATGAGCTTTTCCCTTTTTCCCTTACTGGGTGCTCCCAAAATTGGTTGTGGGTAATATTACTTGCTGGGATTATATTTCTGTCGGGGAGGGACTTTCCATTTCATTCATTCCCTGCCTCCTGTGATATTCGACCATCCTTGGCCAGTGGTCGAGCGGGGTTTTGCTGGGGATCTTCTTTGATCCATAAATTCCTCGACCGTCACCCTCCGGACTCTCTTTTTACCTTTAAAGCCAGTTTATCCTGTGGCTTGTCTCTTTCGCCTCGTGCCTTGCTGGCGACTGGCGGTAAACTCTGAAAGATCCTTTCTAAAATTTCCAGAATTTAAACAAAGAAAAGGAAAAAAAGAAAAAGGAGTCTTTCTGAGATGAATGCTGGGAGGAAAGAAAAAGGAAAGAACTTATCTGGATGGTATTACTGGTCCTGATGATCATGCCGTGCGTTCCGAATTAATCTACCCAGGCTATTCATATCAATCAATCTTTCTGATGTCTTTATCTATCGGGGATAAACAGGTGCCCGACTCCTTGGCGTATGCCAATCCTCTTTGCCAAATGCATCATGTCGCCTCATAGTGCACTTCGAGGGGTTTTCACTAACGAGACTCTCTTATTTCTCTCTTCTCCCATCGCCTTATGGTGCCTGTGAAGGTTTTCACCGATAAGACTCTCTCATTTTATTTTTCTCAGCTTACGTCGCCTTATGGTGCCTGTGAAGGTTTTCACCGATAAGACTCTCTCATTTTGCTTTTCGGCCGGGGATTGGAGTGTTGACTCCAGGATTCCCTCCACTGGGCATTCTTTTGCCGATTGATTTCTACGGCTTATGACCTTAATCCTGTCGATGATCAATGTGTTGTTCCTGCCTTTCGATTGCCTGACTTGGCGCTTCTCAGATAATGATCAGGAGGTCTTTTTTGGACATAAGATGTGGGTTTCGTATGGGTGAAGAAAAAAAAGAATAAGGTTATCAAAATAAACTTTGATGGGTAAGAGATTACAACTCTCGGAATCATACTTTTTCCAAAACATAACTTCTGCCCCAATTTTCTTATTTGGGGAATTTTGATTTTTCTGTGACATTTGTCGCTTTGCGACCGAGCCGTGAGGCGCCTACGTATCCTTTTGGAGGAATCAGGTCGAACGTAGTTCACTCATTCTTATGATTTTTCCTATTATTTTCCTTGTTTTCTCTTTTTCTTTATTTTTCGTTTTCTTTGACGATTCCGAGAGAGGGGTATGAAGGAATAAGTGAGGCTCAAAATGGTAAGCAAAGGTTAAAATTGTTTGGATGGAAGAAAGAATTGCCTCCGTCATTTCATTATTCTAATAGAACCAAATACAAACAAACGAATAAATAACTGCCAAGATTAAAGGAATTACCCAAAGTATCTCTTGACCGCATCGGAATTGATAGCCATGTCAACGCATCTTCCTTCGACATCTATGAGACATAGGGCGCCGTTGGATAATACTCTGGTCACAATGTAAGGCCCTTGCCAGTTTGGGGCGAACTTGCCTTTTGCTTCGACCTGATGGGGGAGAATCCGCTTCAATACTTGCTGCCCGACTTCAAATTTTCTGGGGCGCACTTTCTTATTGTATGCTCTTGCCATTCTTTTCTGATATAACTGGCCATGACATACTGCTACCAATCTCTTTTCATCGATTAAGCTCAACTGCTCCAGTCTAGTTTTGACCCATTCATCATCCTCAATTCCGGCCTCAGAGATGATTCAGAGAGATGGTATTTCGACCTCTGCCGGTATTACTGCTTCAGTTCTATATACCAACAAATAAGGAGTCGCGCCGATTGAGGTACGAACAGTAGTGCGATACCCTAACAATGCAAAGGGTAGCTTTTCATGCCACTGTCTGGACCCTTCTACCATTTTCCTCAAAATCTTCTTTATGTTTTTGTTGGCTGCTTCAACTGCACCATTCGCCTTAGGATGATATGGGGTGGAATTACGATGTTTAATCTTGAACTGTTGACATACTTCTTTCATCAGACTCCTGTTAAGATTAGCGCCGTTGTCTGTGATGATTACCTTCGGGATCCCAAATCTACAGATGATATGGGAATGGACAAAATCTACCACCGCCTTCTTGGTCACTGACTTGAATGTCTTGGCTTCTACCCACTTGGTGAAATAATCAATGGTTACCAGAATGAACCTATGACCGTTGGAAGCTGCCGGCTCAATAGGTCCAATGACATCCATTACCCATGCCACAAATGGCCACGGCGCCGACATTATATGCAATTCTGTTGGCGGAGAATGAATCAAGTCTCCGAGTACCTGGCACTGGTGGCATTTCCGCACGAAGCTGATACAATCGTGCTCCATGGTGAGCCAATAATATCCAGTTCGTAGAATCTTCTTCGCCAATACATACCCGCTCATATGTGGTCCACAAACTCCGGCGTGGACCTCTGCCATTGCCATCGTGGCTTGACTTGCGTCTATACATCTTAACAATCCCAAATCTGGGGTTCTTTTGTACAACACTCCTCCACTGAGGAAAAACCCATTTGCCAATCGACGAATGGCTCTCTTTTGATCTCCGGTTGCCTGTTCCGGGTATCTCCCCAATCGAAGGTATTCTTTGACGTCGTAGAACCATGGTTAACCGTCCACTTCTTCCTCTATCATGCTACAATAAGCGTGCTGCTCGTAAACCTGAATATGCAATGGGTCGACATGAACCTTATCTGGGTGGTGCAACATTGATGCTAAAGTAGCCAATGCATCGGCGACCTCATTATGAGCTCTTGGAATGTATCTGAACTCAACTGATCAGAATTGCTTGCTTAAATCATGCAAGCACTGCCGATATGGTACAAGATTCAAATCCCGGGTCTCCCATTCTCCTTGAATTTGATGTATCAAGAGGTCTGAATCCCCTAAGACCAAAACGTCCTGGACATCCATATCTGCAGCTAACCGTAACCCCAGAATACAGGCCTCATATTCAGCCATGTTGTTGGTATAATAGAAATGCAATTGTGCCGTAATGGGGTAGTGATGTCTGGTTTCGGAAATGAGTACCGCTCCTATTCCAACTCCTTTTGAGTTTGCGGCTCCATCGAAGAACAGTTTCCATCTTGGTTCCTCCAATGATTCTATCTCTTCTATATGTATCACCTCTTCATCGGGAAAATACGTTCCCAACGGCTCGTACTATTCATCAATAGGGTTCTCAGCTAAATGATCGGCCAATGCTTGGGCTTTCATGGCCGTCCTTGTCACATAGATGATGTCAAATTCTGTGAGTAATATTTGCCATTTTGCTAATCTCCCTGTGGGCATAGGCTTTTGGAAGATGTACTTCAAGGGATCCAAGCGTGAGATGAGGTAAGTAGTATATGATGACAGATAATGCTTTAGCTTTTGTGTTACCCAAGTCAGGGCGCAACATGTCTTCTCCAGTTGAGTGTACTTAACCTCATATACTGTAAACTTCTTACTGAGATAATAGATAGCCTGCTCCTTCCTCCCTGTACTGTCGTATTGCCCCAGTATACAGCCGAACGAATTCTCCAATACCGTCAGATAGAGAATCAATGGTCTTCCTGGTTCCGGTGGGACGAATACGGGTGGATTTGACAGATACCCCTTGATTTGATCAAATGCTTTCTGACATTCCATCGTCCATTCTACCGCAGCGTCTTTCCTCAACAGCCGAAATATGGGCTCGCAGGTCGTCGTAAGTTGAACGATGAACCGGCTAATATAATTTAACCTCCCCAACAGACTCATTACCTCTGTTTTATTCTTTGGCGGTGGCAAATCTTGTATGGACTTGATCTTTGACGGATCCAATTCAATACCTCGCCGGCTGACGATGAATCCTAGTAATTTTCCTGACGGAACCCCAAAGGCACATTTGGCTGGGTTGAGCTTAATATCATACCTTCGAAGTCTTTGGAAGAACTTCCTTAAGTCGGCAACATGGTCTGCTTGACGCCTGGATTTTATGATCACATCATCCACGTACACTTCGATTTCTTTGTGCATCATGTCGTGGAACACAGTAGTCATTGCTCTCATGTACGTTGCCCCAACATTTTTCAAGCCGAACGGCATTACCCGGTAGCAATAAGTCCCCCATGGAGTAATGAAGGCTGTCTTTTCTGCATCTTCCTCATCCATTAATATCTGATGATATCCTGTATAGCAATCCACAAAGGATCCGATCTCGCGCCCGGCGCAATTATCGATCAAGATATGGATGTTGGGCAACGGAAAATTATCCTTAGGGCTTGCTTTTTTGAGATTGCGGTAGTCAACGCATACTCTGATCTTTCCATCCTTCTTCGGCACCGGTACTACATTGGCCAACCAATCGGGATATCGAGTGACGCAAATAACTTTTGCTTGTAGCTGCTTGGTCACTTCTTCTTTGATCTTCACACTCATATCTATCTTAAATTTCCTTAGTTTTTGCTAGACAGGAGGGCATGCCGGGTCAGTGGGCAACTTGTGAACCACTAGATTGGTGCTTAATCCCAGCATGTCATCGTATGACCATGCAAAAACATCTTTGAACTCAATGAGGGTTTTGATTAATTCCTCCCTAATACTTGGCTCAATGTGGATGCTGATTTTGGTTTCCCTGACAACGTCTGTATCTCCTAAATTGACAGCTTCAGTGTCATTCATATTCGGCTTTGGTTTCTCTTCGAATTGGCATAATTCTTTGTTTATCTCCTCGAAAGCTTCATCCTTGTCATATTCCGATTCATTATCATAATCGACCTCTTGTATAATTAAGTCGGAGTTAGATTGATTTTTTAGACTAGGTCGAAGATCCGTTGCGCATGTCATGTCATTAGAACCAGTAGAAAGAGAACTGTTCAGAAAGAAAAAGGAAAAACAAAAATTAAAAATAGGAAAAGGAAAGGAAACTTTCGTTTTTTATAAAAATGCGGAAATAAACAGAGTTTCACACTTTACTGAATACAAATAAACCAAAATTTTGATTACAACTCTGAGATAATCCAGGAAACAAGAAAGAAAATCCAGAGCCTACTACCAAGCCTCCCTTCTAGTAGGAAGAGGAGTAATTGTCCAGTTATTGATTCTGGCCTTAGATCCTACGAACTGTATGTCTGCTTTGCTGGAGCCTTCTCCAGCTTCTACCACATGGACCTCTGCGAACATTCGTTCGAAGCTCTGATTCAGATCTCCATCTATCCCGATCAATGGTCCGCAAATTTTTGGGACCGACGAACTCTTTGCACTTGCTTTAACAAAAGACCTGGAAAGTCGCGGAACCGGCTTGGGAAGAACCCAACCTCTCTTTTTCATTTGCTTGGATCGCTTTGCATCTACCCCCATTGGTTCGAACCCTAGTCCGAAAGTCCCCAAGTTTTTAGGCAAGGACACAGGTTGGACAATACCATGAAGCTCGACCCCCAGACTTTTTCTTGGTACGAATCCATTACCCAACATCTCTGAAACCATCATGACAGTTGCGGGAGCAATTCGAGGGAGTGGGAGATCCTCTCCTTTATAAATTTTATCCACTGAAACCCCGTCGAAAACTTGGTACACCCATGGCCCTTTGTCGTCAGCAGTCTCTATGAACGGCACAATATTATCTCCCCCACCGTTTGTTCCGTCATCCCCGTGCACCACTACCTCCTGCCGGTCCCATTCAAATTTCACTATCTGATATAACATAGAGGGGACTGCTTTGGCAGCATGGATCCAAGGTCGTCCCAGTAGGAGATTGTACGATACCGCCACATCAACCACCTGAAATTCCATGGTGAACTCTACTGGACCAATGGTTAATTCCAGTATGATGTCCCCCACCGTGTCGGTGCCGCCTCCATCGAAACCTCGGACGCAGACGCTATTTTTGTGAATCCGGTCGGGATCAATCTTCAGTTTGTTCAATGTAGCCAAAGTACAGATATTGGCACTGGACCCATTATCAACCAATACTCGGGTGACCACCGAGTCTTCACATTTCACGGTCAAATACAAGGCTCTGTTGTGCTCTGTACCCTCTGGCGGCAACTCATTATCAGAAAAGGTGACCCGGTTTACTTCGAAGATCTTATGCACTATCTTCTCCAGGTGATTTACAGAGATTTTATCTGGAACATGAGCCTCATTCAGGATTTTCATCAGTGCCTGGCAATGATCGTTGGAATGAATCATCAAAGACAGCAATGAAATTTAAGCTGGGGTTTTTCTTAACTGTTCCATAATGGAATAGTGTTGCGTCTTCATCTTCTTTAGGAACTCCTCAGCTTCTTCTTCTGTTACCGGCTTCTTTGCCACCGCTGGATTAGCCCTCCTCAACTCGACGGGAGCAAAGCATCTCCCCGATCGGGTTAGACCTTGAGCCTCATATGTCTCTTCTTCCACATGCTTGCCTTTGTATATCACCGTCGCCTTCTCATACTTCCAAGGCACGGCCTTGCTGTTAGTCATCTGCAGTTGGACTACAGGCTTGATGATGACCGGCTCCCGGCAGACTCCCTTTACAATGAGTACGGGTGCAAATGATGCTCCCAATACTACCACTTTGGTCGCTTCTGGTTCCTCTGGCTTAACGGCTTGATTCTTCCCCAGTATCACCACAAGTTTAACCCCCAACTTCTCCAACTATACGCCTGCTTGTTCATCAACCGGATTTCCTTTTGGGGTGGCCTTGATCATCATCACGGTTTGTGACGGCTTCTTTGACTCCCCTCCTTCGTGCACGAGATCAATCATATGAGCCTCGTGTTGTGCTGGCAAAGGGTTCTGGTTGATGTTGTGTACCTCCAGCGCTTGGACCTCGATTTTATTGGCATCAATGAGATCCTATACTGCATGCTTCAATCTCCAACATCTTTCAGTGTCATGCCCCAGCATCCCTGAGCAGTACTTGCAGCTTTTTGATTGGTCTACATTTTGGGGAGGGGGATTTGCTATCCTAGGCTCGATAGGACTCAGCATACTTAACTGCCGTAATTTATGGAACAAAGCGGTATAAGTTTCCCCCAACTCAGTGAAGGCTCTTTGTCTCTACGTTCGTTCGTTTCTAATAGCTGGATCTCTTTGGAAACCCGCTCTTGAAGGGTTCATGTAGGCCTTTGGTGGAGGATAGGCACCTCGGGTCGGTGGATATGTGTTCTGGGGAGGTGCATATGCATTTTGGGGGGCCGGCACACGCCATTGCGGGCGAACCGGTGGTTGTGTGTAGGTTTGTGCTTGGTGCACGACAAAGTGTGGTTCTTGCGGTGGATAGTAGTGTTGTGGTAGGCTGTATGAGGGATATGGGTAGTTTAGATTGTGGGGGTATGGGTTTGCTATAGTAAGGTTGGCCGGCCCTGGATCGACTGCCCGCTTCGACCTTGGTGACTTCTTCTTTCTTTTTTCTTCGCAGCGCACATCCCGAGAGCTCAACCCGTGCATGTTCCTAATGGTTTGCTACAGGCTTTTGAACTTCCTCAACACCTCATCTTGTTCCGGGATTTTTGCCGGCCTTCCGATCTCTGCCGGGGTTTCCAAATGGGGATTGTGGGTATGTAGTTATGGTGTATTGAACGTAGGTTCAGGTAGATAATATTGAGTGTCATGAGCCTGAAACAATAGCTCACTGGTTGATCTTTGCAGGGTGGCTGGTGGAGGTCCCATGAAAACAGGAATGCTTGGTGGCGGGAACTGTTGTCTAGGAGGTGGAGCTTGGGTATCGTAGGGGTTTCTCCCCTGGTAGTATTAGTGATTTGGTGGGTTTATAGAAGGGCCGGGATGAGAGTATCCCAGCATATGCCCTAATGTAGGGGTGACAGGCGGCTCAGGGCTCTTTTGCACTTTGGCCAAGGCCAACTGCATTGCATTCATTTCCAACCCCATCCTTTCTATCTTCTCCATTGCCTCTTTCAGCAATTGGCCCACTGGCCTTTCTTCCTCGGTACTCTGTTCTGAAGCAGACATGCTCGGTGGTATTGGGCCCTGTGATCTAGTTGGGTACTGATGTGATGCCAGAACGTCTCAACAACTAACTGTCTGATATGTTTGGAAAAACATCAAACTTGTTAGCGTTAGAGTTTTAGCAGATTTAGAAATCGCAAATTGGGGATGCAATGTTCCTAGACAGTAAACCATTTCTAACATGCCTTTGATTCTTATCACATGCGTCATTCCGGCTTTCTTGTTTATGTACCCTTTCGATTATCTTTAAAACTTTATTAATCCCTTTCTTCTTTTTAGTAGTGGTGGTGGTCGAATATTATGTGGATTGCCTACGTATCATGTCCCCGCATGAATCAGACCGAGCGTAGTTCTGGCCAGATAAAGTAATGACAAATTTTCGAGATTTCTTATAACAAAATTGCTTGGATTCCAAAACATGGCTTACAACAAGCTTTGGATAAAATACTCGACTTTTAATCATACAAAAATCTAAATAACAACGGCACCGAAAATTCTTAAAAATTTCGAAAGTATAACCATTCAAAACATCATTTTAAAGCCCTAAAATTTCCTGGGGTCCGCGAGGCATCGTTCGGCCTTGCCGCGGGCCTTGGTGTAAGATCCCTGTGCAATTCTTTTAACTCTTTCATGATTCGGTGAATGTAATCCATAACTGAGGCGAAAAGGGCGGTGCGGGGAATTTGCTCACATGCCAAACATTTCATGGTGACGTAATGTCCGATCTCTTCGATTCTGGCCTTGACTCAATCCCTTTCTCTGAACAGTTGATCTATTTGTTGGTTCTTCAACCCCAATATCTGAGCATTGCCGGTGACCTGGTCTAGGAGTCTATCCACTTGTTTTTCCATCCGCCCTATCAAACTGTAGCAACGGTCTCTGTCTGTCCTGGCGTCTCGGGCTTGTTTGAAAACCCGCTCCCTGAGAGTGATATTTGCTTCCTTTAGGTCAGTGATGATTTCCGCATAATATCTTTCTATTCGTTGCAGATCAGGGTCATGGACCGTCCGAGGTATTTTTAATGAATCTAAGAAACGGTGTACAGTGACGGCCCTGGGAGCAACCAAGTATTTGAATTTTAACGGGGCTTCACCACTCCCGATGTACCCGGCCATTTCTTCCAGTGTTGGGGTAAGCTCGAAGTCTGAGAAATGAAACACATTATGTGCTGGATCCCAAAAGGGGACCAGCGCTCTGATGATATCTCCCCGAGGTTGTATATCTAGCAAACCTGTAAGA
>MU679493.1:73540-88267 GCA_026770625.1 Nicotiana glauca | reverse complement strand
AAAATGTATTTCGGACCACACCGCACCAGTACGCCTGGGGTCTTTAATACATTTCGACTTCGTCGAGACTTGGATTTGGGTCACATAAATGTGCACCCGGGTTTAAGAAAGTAAGTTATTAAAGGCGTGCCTAAAGCGACTAGCGCATCGTTATTTTGAGAGGGCGTAGAATTAGCTAAACGGCCTGTCCCGGAATCTAAGCATTTAAAATAACCATCTATTGAGGGCCCCGCGACTGCGTTTTACTTGGTGAGGCTCGTCTCAATTATTATTTAAAGGCTAATAAACCGCTTTTGTTATTTATTATTTTTTTACGAGAATTACAACGTCGTGAAAATGTGTTTCAGGCCACACCGTACCAGTACCCCTGTGGCCTTTAACACATCTCGACTTCATTGAGATTTGGGTTTGGGTCACATAAATGTGCACCCGAGTTTAAGAATGTAATATTTATTATTCGCGCCTAAAGCATCTACGCGCTTTTTAGTTTTGGGAAAAACCATGATATTTACTAAACGATTCTTTCAAGTCTAATTAGTCATAGGCTATTATCGACGGCCCCGCATTTAGGCATTTTAATGCGGCGAGGCTCATCTCGTTCTTTTATTAAGGCCGATCCTAAAGCAACTATGATTCTCTACTCATTCTTGTCTCTAACGATAAAGGAAATGTCCTATTTAATTGCATGCTTACTAATTGTTATAGTTAGGTTTTGAACGTGGTTTGTTAAATCCAAACATGATACGATAGGGCAGTCCGTTCTTATAAATTTATACGTACGCACGTTATAACGATTTAACTCAAACTACTAAATGAATTTAACGGCAAGTTTTGATGCATTTTTTGAGTGGGCTGAAAATGAAACCAATTAAAGATAGCAAGACGTGCATACTATATCATTAGTTCCTCTTTTAATTAACATGCATAAGAATGGGATTTGCACACTAAACTACCACATTTTCAGTACTTAATCATTCATACTAAAGAGATTACGTGATCATGTGAACATAGCTACTGTATATATATACAACTTAATTCAGCACAATGATTGTAAACAGTAAATTATAGAACTTCAACTCCTCATTTGTATTTCATGCTTCGATTTCATCTTTACAAGGAGTACCAATTATGTACCTGATATTTGGAAATAAAGAAGAACGAGGATCAGTAGCAGCAGCAATTACAGCAATATAGCAACAGCAGTAACACATCAATCAGTAACCAATAACCAGCAACCCCCAGTAGAAGAAACAAGAACCAGGTTTAAGGAAAGACCCAAAACAGACAACCTTGGGACAGATTAAAACCCAGCCAAAAATCCAGCAATAAAATAACACATAGCAATCTAGTAGCAACTGGAGAAACCCAACAGAAATCCAGTAGCTTGAAAAGCAACCAAGAATCCAAAACAATACCCCAAGAGACCTAGATCACCCTCAAAATACCCTGGAGAGTATTCTGATTTCTGTTTGCTTTGGCACTATCCAGCCTAGACTCTATCCAAATTCCCCCTATGAACTGTATTTTCAGCGATGCTTATCGAGTGTGTATATTTCTTCAGCACTCTATGATGTCTAACCTTATACACCATATGAAAGAAGAAGAAACTGAATGTCTAAAGAATTCTCTCTCTATTTTTTTTTTCAGAATCCAGCCAAGCTTTTCACTGATTCCTCTCTCTAAAACACAACCCCTTCTTAGTTCAAAATGACCCTATTTATAGCCAAAGAACAGACCTCTAAGGTCTGTCTTGAGACTCACCAGACCTTCTGCCCATACCCCTTAGATTCCCAAGCCTTAATACCCTTTCTTGATGCAAGCTATTTGGTTCCCCACCCCTGTCCCCTATTGTTTTGTTCAAGAGTCATGGGTGTATTATAGTATTTAAATTAATTCCCATGCTGTCATGGGAACACCCATTGTATTTAAACTTAAGGTTATTTTAATAGCCACTGGACAGCTTTCTTGAACTAATTAAACAGACCCTATAAAGTCCTAAAACTGCCTTTAAACCCCCTAGGAAATACTGCCCTTGCCTAAGCTTCTTAATCAGTATATAAACCCCTTCAAATTATGACTAACAGACTGCTAATCTCTCATTTATACAGCTATAACCAATCCTATTCTCAATTCATAGCACGATTCAAGGCAGAAAAAATCACAGGGTCTTAAATCCAAAAGGAATGAGTTGATCATATTGGGAACCAATCCTGATCAACTCGAACCCCTTGAAGCTATCAAACTGAGCATCTTCCGGCTCAGTATGAACTAATGCAAAAGCAGGGCACAGGCTGGTAATTATAGATAGGAGTGGACCAAAAATGCCTATTATCATGCCTCCTTAGTTTTCAACTAATTTTAATTGACGACAATTATTTAGTCGACTATATATACACACACGAGTAACAAACAAAATAGTCACACAGGATCAACATGGTAATTCATGCTTTGGGCAAACAGGTGATTTTACGACACTAATTATTTTGACGATATTATCAAATCGACTACATAGTTCATATCCTATTCGCTTGTGACCAGAGAAAAATTGACCAAATAAAAGGTCTTGGTTGGAGATAAATAGAATAGTCGGATACTAAAAGTGAAAAATTAACTAAAATTAAAACTAAAAATGAACAAATAACAGATAACACCAGAAAGAAACAAAGAAAGGGAAAATTACCTCAAAATTCAAGAACACTCGAACTTGACTGGAACTTCAAAAATTTGAAGCCAAACAGACCTTAACTAGGGTGTTCTCAAACTGAGAACACCCAAACTAAGGTCCATCGGACCTCAACCGCCTATCGATTTTACTGGAATCCCCATTTTTAGATTTCTAGGGTTAATACTGTCGATTTAAGATTCATGGTGTCCTGTTTAGATTCGAACCAAACCAAACTTGGTTTGGTTATGAAGAAGGTCAGGGGAGTAACTGGTATGATTTTGGGCTTGGTTGGGGTAGATTGGTTTTCTGCTCGAATCTTCAAATCCATATTCGAGACGAAGCAGGTTGATTCGAGGTTAATGGTTCATGGATTCGGATTCAGGGTGGTTGAGTGGTCCTAGGGTGTTAAGGAGGTGGTCGTTGGCATCGTTGCCGCCGGGTTTACGGTGAAGGGGAAGGGTGGCGGCTAAGCTAGGGTTCTTGGTTTTTCATCTCTGAGGTTAGAGACGATGAGACGAAATGGGGGTCTGGTTCAGGGGCGTGGGGTATGAGGGTAGGGTTATATAGGGCATAGAAGATGGGATCCTGGCCATTGGATCAAGTAAGATTCATGGCCAGGATCTCTTGCCAGGTGACGAACGGCGTCTTCTCATTTAATGAGACTGGGTCGGTCTCAGAGGTGAACGGGTCGGGTTATTTGGGGTAGCCCGGGATCGTTGGATTAAAGGAGATGAACGGCTCAGATTGAGCGCCCTTGAACGACGTCGTTTGGCTTAATGAACGATTTGAACTGAACCGTTAGATTTGTTCGATCAACGGTCCTGATGGAGGGCCTGGAGACGACGTCATTTTGACGTCTTTGAGACCAGCCTCCTGTGGCCTGGGCCAGACGCTGGTTTGGGCCTGGTTTTTTTTTGCATTTTTAGCCATTTTCCCACTTTTCTTGCCTAGCCAACACTAATTTAAACACACTTTATCAAATTAAAAGATGAAAAATACATATCTATTAATTAATACACTAATAAACAATGCAAATCACACATTTTAGCTTAACTCAAATGTCAACAATGCAATAATGCATATTTCTTTTGTAATTTCTCTTCTAACCACTTTATGGTTAATTAATTTAAAAATGCATGCAACACATATTTTTGTATCTTTAATTAGTTCAAATAAATAAACACACATACAAGATGCTAAAGAAAGATAACACACAATCCACAGAACTCAAATGCGATACAAAACTATTTTATTTTATATTTTTGGGAGTAATTGTCGTGAGAGCAAAAATCACGTGCTCACAGCTGCCCCTTTTTGCCCGGAAACACGACGAGTTTTCGCGCAAAGATAAGTGAGCAGATATAAGTGATTTTTGCTCGTTGGAATACTCCAGGTGAAGAATTCTTTGGAAAAAGGTTGACCGAGCCTTTGCTTCGGAAGGCTTCCTACATATCTTAGGCTAAACAGGAATCAGGTCAGTGTAGTTCGGGAAGTTCTGGTAGCTGGGACTACCGTGGGACTGTGGTTTTACTGTTATTGTTGCCGCCTGTTGCCGCCCGTTGTTGCCACTGCTTCGCCAATCTCCTTATTACACCGTGCTAAACAGAAACAAGAAGCTAAGCTAGCCTATGGATCATAAGATCTCATCTATCTTCAACTTATTCTCGTCGCCTTGCTTTCTTGTCGTCTTGTGTTTCTTTCGGTGCCTTTCTTCTGAGAACTTTGGCTATCATGGGCTGGGGGTAGAGCTTTCTCCGTCAAATCTGTTATGCTGGGGAGTAAACAAAATTTGCGGGCTGATCCTTTCCCGTTTCGCCTCGTCTTTCTTTTGACTCACGCGCTTGACTTTGTGTCGGGGCTCTTGGTGTAACTTCATGCTGCAGAGTTGGTTACTGGTTTCAAAACCCGCCATCTAGCATTCTATCGGCCACTGTCACCTCACTTATGAATTTGGATTTGTGCTGGGGATCTTTGGGTGTATCCTTTCGCCTTAATGGCGAGTAACTGGTTCCAAGACTTGTAATGTAAAAGACAGAAAATTATTCCACTCGTTATACAGGTGGGCGCCCTATTTATCTAATGCATGAAAATATTCCTCTCGTTATACAGATGGGCGCCCGATTTATCTAATGCATGAAAATATTCCTCTCGTTATACAGGTGGGCGCCCGATTTATCTAATGACAAGAAAAGTATTCCGCTCGTTATACAGGTGGGCGCCCGATTTATCTACTGACAAGAAAAGTATTCCGCTCGTTATACAGGTGGGCGCCCGATTTATCTAAATGACAAGAAAAGTATTTCGCTCGTTATACAGGTGGGCGCCCAATTTATCTAAATGACAAGAAAAGTATTCCGCTCGTTATACAGGTGGGCGCCCGATTTATCTAATGACAAGAAAAGTATTCCGCTCGTTATACAGGTGGGCGCCCTATTTATCTAATGACAAGAAAAGTATTCCGCTCGTTATACAGGTGGGCGCCCGATTTATCTTATGACAAGAAAAGTATTCCGCTCGTTATACAGGTGGGCGCCCGATTTATCTAATGACAAGAAAAGTATTCTGCTCGTTATACAGGTGGGCGCCTGATTTATCTAAATGACAAGAAAAGTATTCCGCTCGTTATACAGGTGGGCGCCCGATTTATCTAATGACATGAAAAGTATTCCGCTCGTTGTACAGGTGGGCGCCTGATTTATCTAATGACAAGAAAAGTATTCCGCTCGTTATACAGGTGGGCGCCCGATTTATCTAATGACAAGAAAAGTATTCCGCTCGTTATACAGGTGGGCGCCCAATTTATCTAAAAAAAGCATTAAAGATTTTTGGATTTGTTTCCCCTTTCGTCCGAGGATGGCAGAAAAGATTTCCGCCCCAGTTTTGGCGACCTTCTTTGAGGCGTAGTTTCTTCATTGTCAGCTCTTGTTTTCCTGCAAAATCAAAAGAACTTTTGTTAGCTCGTACATGGTAAGTGGTTACGAAACTCTTGCTGGGGATGAGCTTTTCCCTTTTTCCCTTACTGGGTGCTCCCAAAATTGGTTGTGGTTAACTTTACTTGCTGGTATTATATTTCTGTCGGGGAGGGACTTTCCATTTCATTCATTCCCTGCCTCCTATGATATTCGACCATCCTTGGCCAGTGGTCGAGCGGGGTTTTGCTGGGGATCTTCTTTGATCCATAAATTCCTCGACCGTCACCCTCCGGACTCTCTTTTTACCTTTAAAGCCAGTTTATCCTGTGGCTTGTCTCTTTCGCCTCGTGCCTTGGTGGCGACTGGCGGTAAACTCTAAAAGATCCTTTCTAAAATTTTCGGAATTTAATCAAAGAAAAGGAAAAAAAGAAAAAAGAGTCTTTCTGAGCTGAATGCTGAATGCCGTGCGTTCCGAATTAATCAACCCAGTCTATTCATATCAATCAATCTTTCTGATGTCGTTATCTATCGGGGATAAACAGGTGCCCGACTCCTTGGCGTACGCCAATCCTCTCTGCCAAATGCATCATGTCACCTCATAGTGCCCTTCTAGGGGTTTTCACTAACGAGACTCTCTTATTTATCTCTTCTCCCATCGCCTTATGGTGCCTGTGAAGGTTTTCACCGATAAGACTCTATCATTTTATTTTTCTCAGCTTACGTCGCCTTACGGTGCCTGTGAAGGTTTTCACCGATAAGACTCTCTCATTTTGCTTTTCGGCCAGAGATTGGAGTGTTGACTCCAGGATTCCCTCCACTGGGCGTTCTTTTGCCGATTGATTTCTACGGCTTATGACCTTAATCCTGTCGATGATCAATGTGTTGTTCCTGCCTTTCGACTGCCTGACTTGGCGCTTCTCAGATAATGATCGGGAGGTCTTTTTTGGACATAAGATGTGGGTTTCGCGTGGGTGAAGAAAAAAATAAAAAGGTTATCAAAATAAACTTTGATGGGTAAGAGATTACAACTCTCGGAATCACACTTTTTCCAAAACATAACTTCTGCCCCAGTTTTCTTATTTGGGGAATTTTTATTTTTCTGTGACATTTGTCGCTTTGCGACCGAGCCGTGAGGCGCCTACGTATCCTTTTGGAGGAATCAAGTCGAACGTAGTTCACTCATTCTTATGATTTTTCTTATTATTTTCCTTGTTTTCTCTTTTTCTTTATTTTTCGTTTTCTTTGACGATTCCGAGAGAGGGGTATGAAGGAACAAGTGAGGCTCAAAAGGGTAAGCAAAGGTTAAAATTGTTTGGATGGAAGAAAGAATTGTCTCCGTCATTTCATTATTCTAATAGAACCAAATACAAACAAACGAGTAAATAACTGCCAAGATTAAAGGAATTACACATAGTATCTCTTGACCGCATCGGAAATGATAGCCATGTCGAAGCATCTTCCTTCGACATCTGTGAGACATAGGGCACCGTTGGATAATACTCTGGTCACAATGTAAGGCCCTTGCCAGTTTGGGGCGAACTTGCCTTTTGCTTCGACCTGATGGGGGAGAATCCGCTTCAATACTTGCTGCCCGACTTCAAATTTTCTGGGGCGCACTTTCTTATTGTATGCTCTTGTCATTCTTTTCTGATATAACTGGCCATGACATACTGCTACCAATCTCTTTTTATCGATTAAGCTCAACTGCTCCAGTCTAGTTTTGACCCATTCATCATCCTCAATTCCGGCCTTAGCGATGATTCAGAGAGATGGGATTTCGACCTCTGGCGGTATTACTGCTTCGGTTCTATATACCAACAAATAAGGATTCACGCCGATTGAGGTACGAACAGTAGTGCGATACCCTAACAATGCAAAGGGTAGCTTTTCATGCCACTGTCTTGACCCTTCTACCATTTTCCTCAAAATCTTCTTTATGTTTTTGTTGGCTGCTTCAACTGCACCATTCGCCTTAGGATGATATGGGGTGGAATTACGATGTGTAATCTTGAACTGTTGACATACTTCTTTCATCAGACTCCTGTTAAGATTAGCGTCGTTGTCTGTGATGATTACCTACGGTATCCCAAATCTACAGATGATATGGGAATGGACAAAATTTACCACCGCCTTCTTGGTCACTGACTTGAAGGTCTTGGCCTCTACCCACTTGGTGAAATAATCAATGGTTACAAGAATGAACATATGACCGTTGGAAGCTGCCGGCTCAATAGGTCCAATGACATCCATGCCCCATGCCACAAATGGCCACGGCGCTGACATTGTATGCAATTCTGTTGGCGGAGAATGAATCAAGTCTCCGTGTGCCTGGTACTGGTGGCATTTCCGCACGAAGCTGATACAATCGTGCTCCATGGTGAGCCAATAATATCCAGCTCGTAGTATCTTCTTCGCCAATACATACCCGCTCATATGTGGTCCACAAACTCCGGCGTGGACCTCTGCCATTGCCGTCGTGGCTTGACTTGCGTCTATACATCTTAACAATCCCAAATCTGGGGTTCTTTTGTACAACACTCCTCCACTGAGGAAAAACCCATTTGCCAATCGCCGAATGGCTCTCTTTTGATCTCCGGTTTCCTATTCCGGGTATCTCCCCAATCGAAGGTATTCTTTGACGTCGTAGAACCATGGCTCACCGTCCACTTCTTCCTCTATCATGCTACAATAAGCGTGCTGCTCGTAAACCTGAATATGCAATGGGTCGACATGAACCTTATCTGGGTGGTGCAACATTGATGCTAAAGTAGCCAATGCATCGGCGACCTCATTATGAGCTCTTGGAATGTGTCTGAACTCCACTGATCGGAATTGCTTGCTCAAGTCATGCAAGCACTGCCGATATGGTATAAGCTTCAAATCCCGGGTCTCCCATTCTCCTTGAATTTGATGTATCAAGAGGTCTGAATCCCCTAAGACCAAAACGTCCTGGACATCCATGTCTGCAGCTAACTGTAACCCCAGAATACAGGCCTCATATTCAGCCATGTTGTTGGTACAATAGAAACGCAATTGTGCCGTAACGGGGTAGTGATGTCCGGTTTCGGAAATGAGTACCGCTCCTATTCCAACTCCTTTTGAGTTTGCGGCTCCATCGAAGAACAGTTTCCATCTTGGTTCCTCCAACGATTCTATCTCTTCTATATGTATCACCTCTTCATCGGGAAAATACGTTCTCAATGACTCGTACTCTTCATCAACAGGGTTCTCAGCTAAATGATCGGCCAATGTTTGGGCTTTCATGGCTGTCCTTGTCGCATAGATGATGTCAAATTCTGTGAGTAATATTTGCCATTTCGCTAATCTCCCTGTGGGCATAGGCTTTTGGAAGATGTACTTCAAGGGATCCAAGCGTGAGATGAGGTAATTAGTATATGATGACAGATAATGCTTTAGCTTTTGTGTTACCCAAGTCAGGGCGCAGCATGTCTTCTCCAGTTGAGTGTATTTAACCTCATATACTGTAAACTTCTTACTGAGATAATAGATAGCCCGCTCCTTCCTCCCTGTACTGTCGTGTTGCCCCAGTATACAGCTGAACGAATTCTCCAATACCGTCAGATAGAGAATCAATGGTCTTCCTGGTTCCAGTGGGACCAATACGGGTGGATTTGACAGATACCCCTTGATTTGATCAAATGCTTTCTGACATTCCGTCGTCCATTCTACCGCAGAGTCTTTCCTCAACAGCCGAAATATGGGCTCGCAGGTCGTCGTAAGTTGAGCGATGAACCGGCTAATATAATTTAACCTCCCCAACAGACTCATTACCTCTGTTTTGTTCTTTGGCGGTGGCAAATCTTGGATGGACTTGATCTTTGACGGATCCAATTCAATACCTCGCCGGCTGACGAATAAATCCTAGTAATNACATGGTCTGCTTGACGCCTGGATTTTATGATCACATCATCCACGTACACTTCGATTTCTTTGTGCATCATGTCGTGGAACACAGTAGTCATTGCTCTCATGTATGTTGCCCCGGCGTTTTTCAAGCCGAACGGCATTACCCGGTAGCAATAAGTCCCCCATGGAGTAATTAAGGCTGTCTTTTCTGCATCTTCCTCATCCATTAATATCTGATGATATCCTGTAAAGCAATCCACAAAGGATCCGATCTCGCGCCCGGCGCAATTATCGATCAAGATATGGATGTTGGGCAACGAAAAATTATCCTTAAGGCTTGCTTTGTTGAGATTGCGGTAGTCAACGCATACTCTAATCTTTCCATCCTTCTTCGGCACCGGTACTACATTGGCCAACCAATTGGGATATCGAGTGACGCGAATAACCTTTTCTTGTAGCTGCTTGGTCACTTCTTCTTTGATCTTCACACTCATATCTGTCTTAAATTTCCTCAGTTTTTGCTTGACAGGAGGGCATGCCGGGTCAGTGGGCAACTTGTGAACCACTAGATTGGTGCTTAATCCCGGCATGTCATCATATGACCATGCGAAAACATCTTTGAACTCAATGAGGGTCTTGATTAATTCCTCCCTAATACTTGGCTCAATGTGGATGCTGATTTTGGTTTCCCTGACATCGTCCGTATCTCCTAAATTGACAGCTTCAGTGTCATTCAGATTCGGCTTTGGTTTCTCTTCGAATTGGCATAATTCTTTGTTTATCTCCTCGAAAGCTTCAACCTTNATTAGAACCAGTAGAAAGAGAACTGTTCAGAAAGAAAAAGGAAAAACAAAAATTAAAAATAGGAAAAGGAAAGGAAACTTTCGTTTTTTATAAAAATGCGGAAATAAATAGAGTTTCACACTTTACTGTATACAAATAAACCAAAATTTGGATTACAACTCTGAGATAATCCAGGAAACAAGAAAGAAAATCCAGAGCCTACTACCAAGCCTCCCTTCTAGTAGGAAGAGGAGTAATTGTCCAGTTATTGATTCTAGCCTTAGATACTACGAACTGTATGTCTGCTTTGCCGGAGCCTTCTCCAGCTTCTACCACATGGACCTCTGCGAACATTCATTCGAAGCTCTGATTCAGATCTCCATCTATCCCGATCAATGGTCCGCGAATTTTTGGGACTGACGAACTCTTTGCACTTGCTTTAACAAAAGACCTGGAAAGTCGCGGAACTGGCTTGGGAAGAACCCAACCTCTCTTTTTCATTTGCTTGGTTCGCTTTGCATCTACCCCCGTTGGTTCGAACCCTAGTCCGAAAGTCCCCAAGTTTTTAGGCAAGGACACAGGTTGGACAATACCCTGAAGCTCGGCCCCCAAACCTTTTCCTGGTACGAATCCATTACCCAACATCTCTGAAACCACCATGACAGTTGCGGGAGCAATTCGAGTGAGTGGGAGATCCTCTCCTTCAGAAATTTTATCCACTGAAACCCCGTCGAAAACTTGGTACACCCATGGCCCTTTGTCGTCAGCAGTCTATATGAACGGTACAATATTATCTCCCCTACCGTTTTTTCCGTCATCCCCGTGCACCACTACCTCCTTCCGGTCCCATTCGAATTTCACTATCTGATGTAACGTAGAGGGGACTACTTTGGCAGCATGGATCCAAGGTCGTCCCAGTAGGAGATTATATTATACCGCCACATCAACCACCTTAAACTCCATGGTGAACTCTACTGGACCAATGGTTAATTCCAGTATGATGTCTCCCACCGTGTCGGTGCTGCTTCCATCGAAGCCTCGGACGCAGACACTATTTTTGTGGATCCGGTTGGGATCAATCGTCAGTTTGTTTAATGTAGCCAAAGTACAGATATTGGCACTGGACCCATTATCAACCAATACTCGGGTGACCATCGAGTCTTCACATTTCACTGTCAAATACAAGGCTCTGTTGTGCCCCGTACCCTCTGGCGGCAACTCATTATCAGAAAATGACCCGATTTACTTCGAAGATCTTATGTACTATCTTTTCCAGGTGATTTACAGAGATTTTATCTGGAACATGAGCCTCGTTCAGGATTTTCATCAGTGCCTGTCAATGATCGTTGGAATGAATCATCAAAGACAGCAATGAAATTTAAGCTGGGGTTTTTCTTAACTGTTCCAGAATGGAATAGTCTTGCATCTTCATCTTCTTTAGGAACTCCTCAGCTTCTTCTTCTGTTACCGGCTTCTTTGCCACCGCTGGATTAGCCCTCCTCAACTCGACGGGAGCAAAGCATCTCCCCGATCGGGTTAGACCTTGAGCCTCATATGTCTCTTCTTCCACATGCTTGCCTTTGTATATCACCGTCGCCTTCTCATACTTCCAAGGCACGGCCTTGCTGTTAGTCATCTGCAGTTGGACTACAGGCTTGATGATGACCGGCTCCCGGCAGACTCCCTTTACAATGAGTACGGGTGCAAATGATGCTCCCAATACTACCACTTTGGTCACTTCTGTTTCCTCTGGCTTAACGGCTGGATTCTTACCCAGTATCACCATAGGTTTAACCCCCAACTTCTCCAACTGTACGCCTGCTTGTTCATCAACCGGATTTCCTTTTGGGGTGGCCCTGATCATCATCACGGTTTGTGACGGCTTCTTTGACTCCCCTCCTTCGTGCACGAGCTCAATCATATGAGCCTCGTGATGTGCTGGCAAAGGGTTCTGGTTGATGTTGGGTACCTCCGGCGCTTGGACCTCGATTTTATTGGCATCAATGAGATCTTGTACTGCATGCTTCAATCTCGAACATCTTTCAGTGTCATGCCCCAGCATCCCTGAGCAGTACTCGCAGCTTTTTGATTGGTCTACATTCTAGGGTGGGGGATTTGCTATCCTAGGCTCGACAGGACTCAACATACTTAACTACCGTAATTTATGGAACAAAGTGGTATAAGTTTCCCCTAATTCAGTGAAGGCTCTTTGTCTCTGCGTCCGTTCGTTTCTAATAGTTGGATCTCTTTAGAAACCCACTCCTGAAGGGTTCCTGTAGGCCTTTGGTGGAGGATAGGCACCTCGGGTTGGTGGATATGTGTTCTGGGGAGGTGCATATGCATTTTGGGGGGCCGGCACATGCCATTGCGGGCGAACCGGTGGTTGGGTGTAGGTTTGTGCTTGGTACACGGCAAAGTGTGGTTCTTGCGGTGGATAGTAGTGTTGTGGTGGGCTGTATGAGGGATATGGGTAGTTTAGATTGTGGGGTATGGGTTTGCTGTAGTAAGGTTGGCCGGCCCTGGATCGACTGCCCGCTTCGACCGTGGTGACTTCTTCTTTCTTTTTTCTTCCCAGCGCACCTCCCGTACCGCTTTGAATAAACTGGGTCGTTGCCTTGAGCGCTGAGTAACTCAGGATTTTATCAAACCTCAGTCCCTCCTCTATCCTAACCCCTATCTTTATTACTTCGTTGAAAGATTTCCCAACCGTTGTCACTAGGTGACCAAAGTAGGTTGGGTCCAGTGTCTGTAGGAAGTAATCCACCATTTCCCCTTCTCTCGTGGGAGGATCAACCCTAGCTGCTTGTTCCCTCCAACGGAAACCAAATTAACGAAAGTTTTCCCCAGGCTTCTTCCCAGTCCTTAATAATGTGAGACGGTCCGGAACTATCTCGAGATTGTACTGGAAGTGGCCAGCAAAAGACTGTGCCAAGTCATCCCAAGTATACCACTTGCTGGGATCTTGTCTGGTGTACCATTCGAGTGCCGATCCGCTTAAACATTGGCCAAAATAGGCTATCAGTAGCTCATCTTTGCCGCCAGCCCCTCTCATCTTGCTACAAAAACCACGCAGATGTGCCATGGGATCGCCGTGTCCCTCATACAAGTCAAATTTAGGCATCTTGAACCCTGCGGGCAGCTGAACGTCGGGAAAAGGACATAGATCTTTGTAGGCCACACTGACCTGAGAGCTCAACCCGTGCATGTTCCTGAAGGTTTGCTCCAGGCTTTTGAACTTCCTCAACACCTCATATTGTTTCGGGATTTTTGCCGGCCTTCCGATCTCTGTCAGGGTTTCCAAATGGGGATTGTGGGTATGTAGTTCTGGTGTATTGAACGTAGGTTCAGGTGGATAATATTGAGTGTCATGAGCCTGAAACAACGGCTCACTGGTTGATCTTTGCAGGGTGGCTGGTGGAGGTCCCATGAAAACAGGAATGCTTGGTGGCGGGAACTGTTGGCTAGGAGGTGGAGCTTGTGTATCGTAGGGGTTTCTCCCCTGGTAGTATTGGTGATTTGGCGGGTTTATAGAAGGGTCGGGATGAGAGTATCCCGGCATATGCCCTAATGTAGGGGTGACAGGCGGCTTAGGGCTCTTTTGCACTTTGGCCAAGGCCAACTGCATTGCATTCATTTCCAACCCCATCCTTTCTATCTTATCCATTGCCTCTTTCAGCAATTGGCCCACTGGCCTTTCTTCCTCGGTACTCTGTTCTGAAGCAGACATGCTCGGTGGTATTGGGCCCTGTGATCTAGTTGGGTACTGGTGTGATGCCAGAACGTCTCAACAACTAACTGTCTGATATGTTTGGAAAAACATCAAACTTGTTAGCGTTAGAGTTTTAACAGATTTAGAAATCGCACATTGGGGATACAATGTTCCTAGACAGTAAACCATTTCTAACATGCCCTTGATTCTTATCACATGCGTCATTCCGGCTTTCTTGTTTCTGTACCCTTTCGATTATCTTTAAAACTTTATTAATACCTTTCTTCTTTTTAGTAGTGGTGGTGGTCGAATCTTATGTGGATTGCCCACGTATCATGTCCCCGCATGAATCAGACCGAGCGTAGTTCTGGCCAAATAAAGTAATGACAAATTTTCGAGATTTCTTATAACAAAATTGCTTGGATTACAAAACATGCCTTACAACAAGCTTTGGATAAAATACTCGACTTTTAATCATACGAAAACCTAAATAACAACGGCACCAAAAATTCTTAAAAATTTCAAAAGTAGAACCATACAAAACATCATTTTAAAGCCCTAAAATTTCCTGGGGTCCGCGAGGCATCGTTCGGCCATGCCGCGGGCCTTGGTGTGAGATCCCTATGCAATTATTTTAACTCTTTGATGATTCGGTGAATGTAATCCATAACTGAGGCGAAAAGGGCGGTGCGGGGCATTTGCTCACATGCCAAACATTTCATGGTGACGTAATGTCCGATCTCTTCGATTCTGGCCTTGACTCAATCCCTTTCTCTGAACAGTTGCTCTAT
>MU679493.1:11738-71254 GCA_026770625.1 Nicotiana glauca | reverse complement strand
TTCTAGCACGGTCGCTCAATTGTCATATTCGGCTTAATTATCTGATTTTTATAACATGACTTAGCTTATGTGCAAATTTTATCTTTTAACCGCTTTTAATACTATTATTATTTTAATAAGGAATTGCAACGCCGTAAAAATGTATTTCGAACCACACCGCACCAGTACGTCTGGGGTCTTTAATACATTTCGACTTCGTCGAGACTTGGATTTGGGTCACATAAATGTGCACCCGGGTTTAAGAAAGAAAGTTATTAAAGGCGTGCCTAAAGCGACTAACACATCGTTATTTTGAGAGGGCCGTAGAATTAGCTAAACGGCCTGTCCCGGAATCTAAGCATTTAAAATAACCATCTATTGAGGGCCCCGCGACTGCGTTTTATTTAGCGAGGCTCGTCTCAATTATTATTTAAAGGCTAATAAACCGCTTTTATTATTTATTATTTTTTTACGAGAATTACAACGTCGTGAAAATGTGTTTCAGGCCACACTGTACCAGTACGCCTGTGGCCTTTAACACATCTCGACTTCATTGAGATTTGGGTTTGGGCCACATAAATGTGCACCCGAGTTTAAGAATGTAATATTTATTATTTACGCCTAAAGCATCTACGCGCTTATTAGTTTTGGGAAAAACCATGATATTTACTAAACGGTTCTAATTAGTCATATGCTATTATCGAGGGCCCCGCATTTAGGCATTTTAATGCGGCGAGGCTCATCTCGTTCTTTTATTAAGGCCGATCCTAAAGCAACTATGATTCTCTACTCATTCTTGTCTCTAACGATAAAGGAAATGTCCTAGTTAATTGCATGCTTACTAATTGTTATAGTTAGGTTTTGAACGTTTGTCCCCTATTGTTTTGTTCAAGAGTCATGTGTGTATTATAGTATTTAAATTAATTCACATGCTGTCATGGGAACACCCATTGTATTTAAACATAAGGTTATTTTAATAGCCACTGGACAGCTTTCTTGAACTAATTAAACAGACCCTATTAAGTCCCAAAACTGCCCTTAAACCCCCTGGGAAATACTGCCCCTGCCTAAGCTTCTCAATCAGTATATAAACCCCTTCAAATTATGACTAACAGGCTGCTAATCTCTCATTTATACAGCTATAACCAATCCTATTCTCAATTCAAAGCACGATTCAAGGCAGAAAAAATCACAGGGTCTTAAATCCAAAAGGAATGAGTTGATCATATTGGGAACCAATCCTGATCAACTCGAACCCCTTGAAGCTATCAAACTGAGCATCTTCCGGCTCAGTATGAACTAATGCAAAGGCAGGGCACAGGCTGGTGATTATAGACAGGAGTGGACCAAAAATGCCTATCATCATGCCTCCTTAGTTTTCAACTAATTTTAATTGACGACAATTATTTAGTCGACTATATATACACACACGAGTAACAAACAATATAGTCACACAGGATCAACATGGCAATTCATGCTTTGGGCAAACAGGTGATTTTACGACACTAATTATTTTGACGATATTATCAAATCGACTACATAGTTCATATCTTATTCGCTTGTGACCAGAGAAAATTTAACCAAATAAAAGGTCTTGGTTGGAGATAAATAGAATAGTCGGATACTAAAAGTGAAAAATTAACTAAAATTAAAACTAAAAATGAACAAATAACAGATAACACCAGAAAGAAACAAAGAAAGGGAAAATTACCTCAAAATTCAAGAACACTCGAACTTGACTGGAACTTCAAAAATTTGAAGCCAAACAGACCTTAACTAGGGTGTTCTCAAACTGAGAACACCCAAACTAAGGTCCATCGGACCTCAACCGCCTATCGATTTTACTGGAATCCCCATTTTTAGATTTCTAGGGTTAATACTGTCGATTTAAGATTCATGGTGTCCTGTTTAGATTCGAACCAAACCAAACTTGGTTTGGTTATGAAGAAGGTCAGGGGAGTAACTGGTATGATTTTGGGCTTGGTTGGGGTAGATTGGTTTTCTGCTCGAATCTTCAAATCCATATTCGAGACGATGCAGGTTGATTCGAGGTTAATGGTTCATGGATTCGGATTCAGGGTGGTTGAGTGGTCCTAGGGTGTTAAGGAGGTGGTCGTTGGCATCGTTGCCGCCGGGTTTACGGCGAAGGGGAAGGGTGGCGGCTAAGCTAGGGTTCTTGGTTTTTCGTCTCTGAGGTTAGAGACGATGAGACGAAATGGGGGGTCTGGTTCGGGGGCGTGGGGTGTGAGGGTAGGGTTATATAGGGCATAGATGATGGGATCCTGGCCGTTGGATCAAGTAAGATTGATGGCCAGGATCTCTTGCCAGGTGACGAACGACGTCGTCTCATTTAATGAGTCTGGGTCGGTCTCAGAGGTGAACGGGTCGGGTTATTTGGGGTTGCCCGGGATCGTTGGATTAAAGGATATGAACGGCTCAGATTGAGCGCCCTTGAACGACGTCGTTTGGCTTAATGAACGATTTGAACTGAACCGTTAGATTTGTTCGATCAATGGTCCTGATGGAGGGCCTGGAGACGACGTCGTTTTGACGTCTCTAAGACCAGCCTCCTGTGGCCTGGGCCAGACGCTGGTTTGGGCCTGGGTTTTTTTTGCATTTTTAGCCATTTTCCCACTTTTCTTGCCTAGCCAACACTAATTTAAACACACTTTATCAAATTAAAAGATGAAAAATACACATCTATTAATTAATACACTAATAAACAATGCAAATCACACATTTTAACTTAACTCAAATGTCAACAATGCAATAATGCATATTTTTTTTGTAATTTCTCTTCCAACCACTTTATGGTTAATTAATTTAAAAATGCATGCAACACATATTTTTGTATCTTTAATTAGTTCAAACAAATAAACACACATACAAGATGCTAAAGAAAGATAACACACAATCCATAGAAATCAAATGCGATACAAAACTATTTTATTTTATATTTTTGGGAGTAATTATCGTGAGAGCAAAAATCACGTGCTCACAGGTGTCCTTTTCCATTTCATAGGTTGGGTTGAACTTCTATAAGTTTTTTTAGACCAGAACAGTAGTTGTTTCGGGCTAGCAATCTTGCTTCATTTAACACTGTTACATTGTCTCAAAGATCAGAAACAGTTGAGCCTTTCTTTGTTTCCACCTTACACTTGAGTGCTTCTTAGGTTAGCTGAAGTTTCTGCTGTTCGTTTGGTTTAGTCTGTGCTGTTTAGACCTTCTGGAAATTGCTGTTTGGTTTTTCTCAAGTTCTCTGTGGGTTGATCTTTTTCCTGAGACTTCAAGTTTGTTCCCTGGGTTGTATACTACTGTTTCGTAGCAGTTTAGTTTGTTCACTGGTTTCTGTTGGGTAAATTGCTGAGTGTTGCTGGGTTATTTGTTGCTGTTTACTGGTCTTGCTGGGCTTCTGCTTGTTGTCTACTGATTTTTGTTAGTAACTGCTATTTGGTTGCGGGTGGACTACAATTATTTACTGTGTTGTATTGCTGTTCGTGTTACTGCTGTTGCTGATCCTCCTTCTCCTTTATTTCCAAATATCAGGTACACAATTGGTACTCCTTGTAAAGATGAGAATTGAATCATGAAATACAAATGAGGAGCTGAAGCTCTAGGATTTATTTTAAGTCATATTTCGAATTGAGTTGTATATATACTGTAGTTAATTTCATATGCTAGAATCATGTAGTCACTTTAATGAGCACAACTGAGTACTAAACTGTAGTAGTTTAGTACGTAAACCCCATTCCTATGTATGCTAATTATAAAAGAACTAATGGTATAGTATTCATGTCTTGCTATCTCCAGTTGGTTTCGTTTTCAACCTATTCGAAATGCACATTAAATCTTTAAGTTAAATCGCTTAGTGGTTTGAATTACTTTTAGTTAACAACTTGCGTATGTAAATTTGCGAGAACGGATTCCCTTAGATATCACTTTCATTTTTGCGTCTTAAATGTCAAATAATTGCAGAAACAAGTAGCAGGCCCAACGCTAGAACAGAAAAGGGGCCCCAAACTGTTCTGCCCGTGCCCATTTTTAGCGTTAACGAGTTACGTTTGAATTTAGCTATAATGACTCTAGCATGTAAATTAATTCGGATTTATTTTACTCCTTTACTTCTAGAGACAAAGAAAATAGGAAACTATAGACTCTTTAAGCGCGTATTTTAATAACATTACTTTCTTAAATATGGGTGCACATTTATGTGACCCAAATTCAAATCTCAACGAAGTCGAAATGTGTCGATAATCACGGGTACATTGATTGTGACGTGGTTAGAGGTCCATTTTCACGACGTTGCAATTCTCTTTTAAAATAATAAATAATAAAAGCGGTTAATTAGCCTTAAAAAAATAAAATGAGACGAGCCTCGCCAAATAAAATAAAAATTGCGGGGCCCTCAGTAGGTGGTTATTTTAAATGCTTAGATTACGGGACAGGCCGTTTAGCTAATTTTACGGCCTTCTCAAAATAACGATACGCTAGTCGCTTTAGGCGCGTCTTTAATAATTTATTTTTCTTAAACTTAGGTGCACATTTACGTGACCAAAATCCAAATCTCAACGAAGTCGAAATGTGTTAAAGGCCACAGGCGTACAGGTATGGTGTGGTCCGAAATACATTTTCACGACGTTGCAATTCTTTGTTAAAATAATAATAATACTATTAAAAGCGGTTAAAAGTAAAAATTTGCACATAAGTTAAAACATGTTATAAAAAATTAGATAAATAAGCCAAATATGACAATTAAGCGACCGTGACAGAACCACGGAACTCGGGAATGCCTAACACCTTCTCCTGGGTTAACAGAATTCCTTATCCGGATTTCTGGTTCGTAGACTGCAATATAGAGTAAACCTTTTCCTTGATTTGGGATTCAACCGATGACTTGGGACACCATAAATCTCCCAAGTGGCGACTCTGAATAAAATAAATAAATCCCGTTTTGATTGTCCTTTAATTGGAAAAAACTCCTTCTACCACGCCCTTCGCGGGTTGCGGTAGCGCCAAAAGGAGGTGTGACAAGCGGTTCCGCAGATGCGGTGGGGTAAGTCACAGAAGCGATCAGGAGTGGCCCAGGGGATTTCTGCATAAGCGGAGGATTTTGTGATTTTACGTGGCCGCGTAAGCGGATAATAGACCGCAGAAGCGGTCGAGGGTTAACCACATAAGCGGTGTTTGGATCACATAACCAGTCCCAGGATTTTTAAGTTAGACCGCGTAAGCGGTCAAAATGTCACGTAAGTGGGACAGCAGGTGTGGTCAGTGGACCGCATAAGTGGAAAAAGGATGTGTGTTATAGTGAACAGTGTTCACGAACTTGGAAAAGAAGAAAACATTTTGGACTTCGAGTAAAGCGGGGTTTTTAGGCAATTTTGAAGAGGATTTGAATAGGTTTCATCATGTATGAATAATTGGACTCAGATTATGTTATTATGGTATAAAAACATGAATTAATCGCTGAATTTCAAGCAATTAAAGGGTAATAATGGAGGTTAGGGCTTGAAACCTAAGAGAGTTTGAATTGATGATTTGAGGGGTCAAATGGACTCCGATTCTTGTGTATTTTATATGTACGGACTCGTGGCGAGACGAGGATTACGGTGAGGTGAATTTTGAAATTTTTCGACAAGTGGGTCCGAAGTTCGGTTTTTCTTAGTTTCGAGATTTCTGTTATTTCTCGGTTGTTTTCAATTGGCTATTGTTCCCTTGGCATGTTGTAATTTATTCGCTCTATTTTTGGCTAGATTCGACGCGCGTGGACGCCGGTTTGAGGGGCAAAAGCACTGCGGGCTAGAGATTTTGCCGGTTCGAGGTGAGTAATACTTGTAAATGATATCCTAAGGGTTTGAAACCCCGAATTTGCACACCATAGTGCTGTATTGTGGTGATTTGCACGCTATGTATGAGCGTGGGGTAGAGAGTTGTTGGGGATTGTGACTTGGTCCGTCCCGGTTGTTGATTTTACTGTGTAATTGACTGAAACTTGCTAGATGCTATCTTTAATTGGACTGATTTCCATGTTTTGGGCTTCGTACCGGTTATTTGAACCTTGTAGGGGTTATTATCAATGTTTTCACGACACTTAGCATATTAAATGATTTCGGTACTGATTTAAACACTGATTTGAAATGTGCAGTCATATTGTTAAAGTTTAAAGACTTAAATCACATTTTTCTGATGTTATGAGTTAAAAGTTGTTACTTGACATTGCCCGAGTGGCTCATTTGCATGTTCTGGACTGAGGATGGATCAGGTTGCACGTTGCAGCGATGCTACGATGATGTTGCGCTTGGGCTGTAGGATCCCCTACGGAGCTTGTACACACCCCCAGTGAGCGCGGGTACCCAAAAGGATCGGGCTGGCGCCGCAGCGGTCATGTGCGTTGCATTGCATTCATGCATTAGTTCTTGTTTGTACTACGTGGCATGACATTCAGCACCTCCATATCATTGGCATCTATGCTATTTTCTTGCACAGTGTACCAGATACCCTGGTGTTATTTGTTAATACAGTGCTGAGCCCGAGGGGCTAACTTATGTGCGGACTTGCACTGTGTGATGATGCATTCATATGCTCGACTGTTTAAAAAGTGATATTTTCGAAAGAGGTTTTAAACTGAACTAGAAAATTTCTAAAGGATTTTCACGGTTTTACTGTTTCTAAAAAGGATTGTACTGTCCTATATAGCATGATGGAGTGCTCTTACGTGATTTCTTGTCTCTCAGCATTATTTACTCTTATTACCACTGAGTTAGAAGTACTCACTTTACTCTCTGCACCATGTGTGCAGATTCAGGTGTCTCGGGAGCTTAGTTGAGCTATTTGCTGCTTTCAAAGCTTTTTTTAGGAGTTGTCGAGTTAGTTGCCTGATGTCCGCAGGACCCGATTCCTCCCCTATCCCTTTATCATTTTTCGTAGTTTTGAACATTTGTAGTATTGGAGTCTTATTACTCTGTATTGTTAGAGGCTCTAGACTCATGACTCCCAAGTCTTTGGGAGGTTATTCATTATGATTGTTAAATGATATTCAAATAATTGGTTTTGAGTTTCATGCTCGGGTTGAGAGTGCAAATGGTCGGTCTTGCCTAGCAGCTGTTTTGTGCGCCATTACGACCGGGATTGGGGCTGTGACAAATTAATCATTGTATAATCTCTGTTTCCTTACCTCTTGCCTCAAAGAACTCCGAACTTCATCATAGATGATTGTTTCTTATTGCTCTCAATGCAGTCTTTCATGGGAACCATATACTGCCCAAGCACTAAGTAGGTAGTTAAAATGGAAATTTGAGTCTGAAATAAAATCACTTTTAACAAGATTCATAGTATTGAACCAGCTACTCAGGTACAAAGCAAACAACATATACCTTCAAACTTGAGATGAACAGTGTTTCATGTAAATTGCTGGATCTACTAGTAATCTGATCAACCATGGAACCAAATAGTTGTTTATAGTGACAGATAAACTTGCAGCATTTCCAAATGTTAAGAAACTACCTCCTATTAATAAAACAAGCTTCTGAAGAATGAGAACAAGTAACAAAACCTTCATGAGAATCTACTTCAAATATTGAGTAGATAATATTTTTTTCTTAAAAGGCTAACAGAAGTTCAATTCAAATGTACGTCTTGTCTGTGATAACTACACAACTGTATGGCTCAAAGACATAGCATGTAATTCCACCATTTAGGAATTCGCTGTTACGTATTAAGGTAAAAGAACAGTTGCAAGATGAAACATCACTCAAAATGATACTACAGTCAATTATATCAGAGAAATCCAATGAATTGACCAATAACATCACACATCTCTATTAGTGGATACAATAGTAGACGACCAAAAATAAAACCATTCCTTAGAGCAGCAAATACATACAAGAAGAAAAAAAGCAAGCAAAACACAGTTCAATTAACTAATTGACAAAGATAAAGTGAACCAATAATGAAACTCTACATTTAGCAAATACATATAATTCGTGAAGAAAAAAAAAAGTAAGCAAAGCACCGTTCAATCAACTATGTTGACAGAGCAAAAGCGAACCAACAATGAAACCCTATATCCACATGGATACATATAATTGTTGAAGAAAAAAAGTAAGTTAAGCACAGATTCACCAACTGTATTGACAGAGCAGAAGTGAAGCAACAATGAAAACCTATATCCGCATAAATAAGTAATCAAAACATAGAGAAACAGAGAGGACCTGACTAAACCTTGATTTAGATGGAAGAACATCACAAAAATAAACTCGTCGCAACTTTATCGGAGACCAAAAGCTTCATAGTTTCTTCCCAATCAACACCACCATCTCCTTGGCGAGAAGAGGAAAAGGAAAGAGAATGTGAGAGGAGAGAAGAGGGAGTCGACGATGACCTGGTGTACATGCCACTGATTTGGTCTAGGTTGGTGGGCGGGAGAGAGGTTTGATAAAATTAGGGGTGGCAAAGTGAGAGTGAGATTAGAGAGTTCTAATTGGAAGAGTGAGATCTTGGATTTTACTATGTTTAAATCAAAAAATTAAATATTTACAAACCCTTAACCCAAACAAAGTTCTTCAATATATGAGCACTTATTTAAAAACGACTTCTTATCAATAAACTCCAAGTTTATTATGATATGAGTTTTATATCAATAAATATACATTTTATGTGGTATCTTTTATTTGTGTAGTATAAATTAGGGAGTAAAGCGGGTAATTTTTTGCATAGATATTATCCCGTTGCAAGTTACAGTACTAGAAGATATTAATTTTTTCCTTTATTTAAAGTCTCAATATAACCAACCGCTTTCGCAAATACTTTTGAAACTCAATTAAGTTTCTTTGAGACTTACTACAACACAATGTCATATTGATAATCAATTTTGTTCCTCCAAAATAGTAATAATTGGCTCTTCCAGAACTCTCAATTAATTCGGTACTACCACATATTCATCAACATCCCTATAGTGAATATCTCTTTTAAAGAGAAAGTTATACAATTATGGTCATGGTCATGGTCAGAATTCAATACAAGATATGTTTCTTGCATTACTGTTGCCCTTTAATAATCACATCGCCAAAATATTTTGGCGTAATAGGTATGTGACCAATCACCATTCACGCCATAATAATGATATTATTTTCTTATTTCACCTCAAACCTCATTCTAGATGTGAGTTTGGTATATTCACTACCAATAACACGTTCATATTCTTCCAAGAATAAATGTGTATTCGTAAATCATATGTTGTCACATTTACATCATGAATGAACTATAATCATCTATATGTACTTTACAAAATCTAATATCAAATCGATGACAAATATTACTTTCACAAAGTGAAATATTATTATAAGAATCCTTATTGTTCTCATTACCACAATGAAGACGATTATAATTTTGTCTATTGCCACGTCCACATCTATTGATACATTCTTAATAATAATTTTATCTTCTTTCAGACGTATCACATACTGCTATCATGTTCTCTTAAGGGAATGAGAATGAAACATATACAATGGGATGGGTTTTCACTTCTTGTGCTCACAATTATACATGAATTTGATCATGGCAAGATATAGAAATTTTACCACTTCACGTGGTATTAATTTCTTACAAACTCAATTAGTGTTATAATCAAAATTTATTGTTTTTACTTGTATTTAAAAATAAATTATAGAATTTCAATAATTTAAAAGAGGAAAATAAGGTAAAATACTTACCTTAAATCCAGAATTTAATCATGAAGGAGGTTCATGAAACAATTGACAATCATTATGCTCAGTTTCAAAGCTTCTATCCAATTGGTTAGAGTCTCGTGTTGATAACGTGTTATAAAACAATAAAGAAGAAGAAAGTATTGTAGAGAAAAAGTAGAGAGAGAATTCTTATTGATATTGGAATGAATTACAATAGAATAGGACCCCTCTATTTATAGGGAAAGAGTGACTTAGTCACCAAGTAAAATCTCTAAAATATCTCTAAAATATAGACATTCACCTTAGATAGAAATCTATTTATAATAATGAATACTTTTTTGAAATAAATAAGTACACTTATTTAAGCGTAATAGAGTATATGTCATATATAAGCGGGTAAACAAATGATATATTATTCGAGAATGAAGATTAATTTTATATTTTAAAGAATTATTTAATCTCACATACAATTATTATGCTCTTCCTTAATCATAACAATTACTACTTTTCTATCTTATAAGAAAAATACAACAGTTACATTTGACATTAATATCTTATTACCTAACACCGTAAGATAATGTCACGACCCAAATCCCAAACCCGTCCGTGATGGCGCCTCTCGTGAAGACAAGGCCAGCCAACAGAATAAAAATGCCTTATTTTATAATTAATAACTATAAATGAACAAATAATATGACTTATTAGCATTAATAAATGATATTTATCACTCACCACAACCCGACTGGGGTGTCACAAGTCACGAGCATCTAAGGAGTTGGAACACTACTATAGGGCCAATAATTTATATATACAAGATAAAAACCAGAATTGAAAGATGAAGTGTGGTGCCGCGAACGCTGGCGGTCACCTTGCTCAACTACCATAGTAAGGCTTTCGGTCCGCTAATAACCCGCTACCGGGTGAACAATATCTGCAACTGCACACGAGGTATAGGGAGTAAAGTGAATGCATCCAACTCAGTGGTAATAAGAGTAAATAATACTGAGCGGTAAGAAATAACGTAAGAGCACTCCATCATGCTATATAGAACAGTACAACCCTTTGAGAAAACAGTAAATCTGAAGAAAAAAAACTTTAGAAATATCTAGCTAAGTTAAAAATCCTCTTTTGAAAATATCCTTTTACCAACAGTTAAGCGATTAAATGCGGAATAGGTAGTGCAAGTCAGCACAAAAGTCATCTCCTCGGGCACAAACAAGTCTGCATAATTGAGCTCATAAACTCGCCCTACAAGCATTATTCTTGTTCCTGGTCAACCATTCTTACCTGACCCGTTTATATCTTACAGTGTCACTGTTATCACTATCTCAAATTTATCCCTTTTAAAAGTGATCAGACAATATCAGAACAGCAAATAAATATCTCAAGAAATAACACAACAACGAAAAATGCACAAAAGCATGAATGCAATGCAATGCATATGACGGTACACTCCGGTACCCACTGCGGTGTGCAATCCGATCCATTTAACATCGACGACGATCACTAGGGGTGTGTACAAACTCCGGAGGGGCTCCTACAAACCAAGTGTAATATCAGCCATGTCTTGGCGTCAAAGAGGCTTTCGACCTCAATATCAATATATCATCGTTGCGGCGTGCAGACCGATCAATAACAAGGAAATCATCCTCACAGTCGAGTCCTCGACCCATCTCAGTCAAATAAATGCATAGCCAATTGGGCATGACATACTATCGGGATCTCAACCCTCTTATCCTTTTTCATTTAATATTCATGATTAAAACACAGTTCTTTTATTATTTTAATAGTAGAAAATATGACCGAGAATATATGATATGCACACAAGTGAGGTAAAACACATAAGATCCCCTAAGGTTTTTACAGGTCGGCACAAGGCCCTAAACGCGGCAATCAACCCAAATTATGATGATAACACATAATTTTCAGTCAAATACGCGGTAAAAATCAATAATCGGGACGGACCAGGTCACAGTCCCCCAACGGTGCTCTACCCCACGCTCATATCCTGCGTGCAAGTCACCTCCATACAACACTATGATGTGCAAATCCGGGGAATCAAACCCTCGGATATCATTTACAAGTATTACTCACCTCGAACCGGTGAAATTCCTCGCTCGCGATGCCTTTGCCCCTCAATTGGCCTCCACGCGCGTCGAATCTAACCAAAATCAGAGCGAATACATTACAATATACCAAGGGAACAATACCCAATCGAAAATATAGCCAAAATACCGAAATTAACAAAACCCGAGCCTCGCGCCCGTTTCTTAAAAAGAATTTACAAAACTCACACTACCGGATTCCTCATCTCGCCAGGAATCCATACATACCAAGAACTCCCAAATCCGAGCTCAAATGACCTATCAAAATACCAATTTGGAATATAAAAAACTTAAGCCCTAGTCTCCATTTTAAACCTTTAATTCCTTGGGTTTTCAGTGTTAATCCATGTTTATACACAATAATATCATAATCTAAGTCCAAGAATCCATACCTGATGAAGACTCTCGAAACCCTCTTCAAAATCGCCAAAAAATCGCCTTAGTCCGAAATCCAAAATGTTTGCTCTTTAAATATTCGCGAAGAAGACTTAACTTACTATTCTGCCCAGATTTCTGCTTCTGCGGTTCGAACACCACACCCACGATTACCGCTTTTGTGCCCAAACCATAGCTTCTGCGGTTCAACTTAAAAGGTCTGAGACCGCTTCTGCGGGAAAATATCCGCTCCTGCTGACCCGCTTCATCGGCCAGGATTCCACTTTTGCGGAACCTGCCCTGAGCACCATTTCCGCTTCTGCCCTCCAATCAACCACTTCTGCGCGACCGCACCTGCGGTCCCAAAATCGCAGGTGCGAAAATACTAGAACCTGCAACCTTAAATATGCAACCAAACTTCAAAACTCTCCGATTAACCACCTGAATTCACCCCGGAGCCCTCGGGACTTCAACCAAAAGAAGAAACATGATCTATTACCTTATTCAAACTTGCTCAAACCATCAAAACACTGTCGTTAACATCAAAATCATCAAATTTCACCAAATCACAGCCTAAGTTCTTCAAGAACTTCTGAAACGCACTTTCGATCAAAAACCCAACCAAACAATGTCCGAATGACCTGTAATTTTGCACACATATCCAAAATCACCAATCGAAACTATAGCTACTCTCGAAATTTCATTTCGACCCTCGGATCAAAATCTCACCTATCAACCGGAATTTGCCATAATTCAAACATCGCCAATTCAAGCCTAATTCTACACCGGACCTTCAAATTAAATTCCGATCGCATTCCTAAGTCACAAATCAACCCCCGAAGCTAGCCGAACCACCGAAATTCACATCCGAGCCCTCTAACTACATAGTCAACGTTCGATTGACTTTTCCAAAACAAGTTTCCTTCTAAGAGGCTAAGTTCCTCATTTCCAAATAAAACCAATTTCATTCAGCCCGATCAACTCAAATACTGATATAGGAACACAAAGCAAAACAATATGGGGGAAACAGGGCGGAAACACATGAGACGACGGGTCGGGTCGTCACATCCTCCCCAACTTAAACAACCGGTCATCCTCGAGCGTACTAAGAGTTGTACTAGAAGCCAACCAATAGTTGAATGACCTTACCAAGCATACACCTGGGGTGATCCCACGTCACCATAACTCATATAGGTCTGATAATATAACACCGCTGAAATTTCACAGTCCATCTAGACCATAAATCGTAGAACCACATTGCACTTATGAAATCATACCCAGAATAAACCCGAAACAGCTGTAGTAACTCACACCTGCAACCTTAGGTGAAATCATACAAAATACCACACAATCTAACACTCGAAACGATAGTCTCTATTCACAACAGATTTTCGGACCAGACCTCGATTTTATCCTTCTAACAAGCTGAAATCGCATTTGTTCGAATTCATTAATGACTCCAATTATCACCTTGAACCCAACGCACCACCCTGGTGATATGACAACTCAACACAGGCCTAAGCTACAACTTGCATAATCCACGCACCAATGAAGGGCGGTCTGAACATACCCAAATTATGGCAAATAACTAAAACAATGGAGCTGTAACTCAAACTCCTCTGTACCATCACAACACAAGGCTGGGACCCTATCCCACCGTATAGAAATAGAATACCCAAATCAACCCCGAAGGGTCTAATCTCTACGTAGCCTCGCTACAATGCGCGATCCTATCCAAACATTGTTACACATGAAGCACCTCAAGTCGCTATACTCCAAATTGACAACCACGCACGATGGATATCAGGAACCCAAACAAATCATTATACCCATGGTGAAGCAAGTAATATACACCATACGATCCTGAAAGGACACAACCGGTGCGCCATTCGCCGAGCAACACCCGATACGGACTTTCCTTAGAAAACAGGAAACAAGGTATACAAGTAACATATGGAAATCTATTCTCAACATCATACTATTGCGGTGTGCAACCCGATTCAAATAACATACCCATGGCGGCGTGCCACCCGGTCCACACATACTCATGGCGGGGTGCCACCCGATCCATATATATATCTCACATAAGTATATGCACATCGAGCCAAATTTGCTCATTTCAACAAAATACCGAGTACCGGTCGTAAGCATACTGAGTGCATACAATATCTACATATAGTGTTATAAGCTACAAAACTCAAGCACAACAGAGGTTTTCCTCTCAACTTCCACTATGAATCCCGATATCACCGCACCATATGTGCCCATAGTCCCTAAATCATAACATCTTACAACACAGAAAACAACTCATAGATCTCTCCAGATAGCTGATAAGCTCAGCAATGGTCGAGTCAACCTAACCCTCGACAATGCGATTCAGAGCCAACCTAGTTAACTCATACTGGAACACGCATCCAAAAAGAAAAAGTCCTTCAATACCAGAACTGAATCAATGGTAGAAACCTTTACACTAACATCCGCCACGAAGGCTCATTCAATAAGGCAATATTTTCCAGCCATCCACTTGTCTTTGGAATACAAACCGCTCTGCTAGAACATAATCCGATGCACCTTGCCACGCTACCTGTGGCATTTTCTGACATAACCCATAGCACAATAGTCTAGAATAACCTAACACTGAGACAAGTAGTCTACACCCCAATATCATATCCAAAATCTAATATACCTAGTAAAGAAGGATCCACTCGGGCCTCTAAGTCTCAATACCCGCCAAACAGTGCCTGTACATACGATCCACAACTACTACACAAGTTGTACATGAGAACTCCTAGTCTTCATTCCATATAGCACACGAATCACCATGCCTAGTCCCAAATTCCGCAATATGACTACGTATCACACCCAGTTAACTAATCATTCCACGATAGATATTCTAAAATTTCCATGTGCCGTCACACAAACTCAGATATCAACAGTTGATCTGACAAGAAAGCGCTGCAATACTACTGAAGTATCATCAGTTTAGTCACACCACCCCTTTCCGAGACAAATACTCCCGTCAAATCACTTTCGATTAGTAATACCATTTTCTTTGATTATTTGAGGCTACCCATTGCTAAAGAGTTTCATAAACTTCTTTTCATAACTGAACTGTAACTCATCTAGCCAATATCTTCCATCAATCCCATCCAGGAGGAAAAAAACCACTACACGTTCCATGCTACGCATGCCCACAGAAAATATATTCATCTCCAACTCACGGTAAAACCCAACAAGAACTCTCTCCTAATTCCATTTGTACAAACTAAACTCTCAGGACTGAATCCTTCTACCAAACCGAGCTAAGCAAGCTGTCAGAACTCAAGAGCTTTTGCTGTACAATACCTGTAAGGGTTCATTACCTCGAACACATACAAAGAATTAATCCTATCCTTACCATACCATTTCGGTCTATTATCAAGCTACCCCATTTATCAAATTTCCTTCCTGATTCTTCATTAACTCGGTATTCTCTCTTACTGTAGCACCAAAATGCCTCAACCCAGGTCTACCACACGATACTCGAACATATGACCACACTGTCTGAGGCCCATAGGCCACTGAATACCCTCTCAATCGTTTCCCAGAAATACCGCCTTCTAGAGTACTTTACTTTGAAGAACTTCATGCGAATTTTGAATTCGTTACCATTACTTCCCAGATACTGATACATAGAATCCCGTAGTTAGCACAAAATACCACAAGTATTGATCTTTTCCAATAAAAACACAGTCCTTGACCACATACACAACCTTACGACACCTGATTACCACATGTAGAACCTTGAACACATTAAGACCATTTTCGAGAGTCATTCACTCTTACACAACTATAATTTATCTGAATTAAAGAACAAAACTACTCGTGACTTATTAGCACTCCGACACCGCAGAACATGATCTCGTACCAATACAAGCAACCATCTTTCTTCTCTATACACAGAGCATCCTTTACCAGCAACAGCTCGAGACATCCTATTATTTTCACACATCTACGAAGCATCGCATAACCTTTATCAAAATTTTCCTTCACACATGTCATTCTCGGCTCAATTTCTGCAACCAGAAATTATCCGCCAGCATACCTCAAAATAGAACCAATATAGCACATAACCGTGCAACCAGCTAATCAGTAGCAACCTCCCCAACTTGGCTTGAAGCCATCTGTCAGAACACATTCAATAACCCATAATACTTTTACTCTATTGATGCCACAATATTATAGTGATTAGACTCAAATCATCTACTAGTTTATGAAAACACAGATCATCTGGTGCTAAAATCCTCTGCAAACTTCGCGTTCGTTTCCACCTCAGTTGGGTCCGCTCTCTAAGCGGCCCAAATTCTCAAATTTCAACTCATAACCTTCAATTACACATGAGATCTTCTAACGTACACACAAGGTTCATACCACGCGAGAATACTCCGCAGGAGATAACCCACCTGCTTCGCCTCGATTTAGTATTTCAGCACACCTTCCACCGCCATACATAATACACAGCCATTTAGTCTTTCTGATTCTGAACTCATACCGCCACACGTAATGTACTTCACTTCCCAACTAGGAGATACGAAATTATTCTTCACGCACCCATAGCTCGGGCTACACAACATATCACAATCGGAACCGAGCACTTATCAGTCATCTATCATCCAACAGACTTCTTCGTCACCACCAGGTTGTACAGATACATCTCGCAACACTAACATACTCATCACATAGATATCCAACCGCCATCCCAGCTAATAAGGACAATACTGAACATATAAGTTCAAAACACTTGCTCACACAATCAGCACCTCGGTGCTCAAGCCATAGGCTAAGATCCGGCCTCAAGTCCTCCAGACTGGCACAACATGAGCTCACGGAGATTACCTCTCACCCCTTGATTGGGGAATCACAATCCATCAAGGCACATATACTACTGGGTGCTCACGTGCGCATACCGACGTATGGAAGGAATTTCAAGAGTTATATCTCAAGCTGAATCAAGTACGCACGATAAGAATTCCAAGAAAGTGAAGTTTTCTGCAGCCTCTCGAGGATAAATACAGACATCTCTGCACCTATCCGCGAAACTCTACTAAACTTGCTCATGACTCATGAGACCTAGTAACCTAGGCTATGATACCAACTTGTCACGATCCAAATCCCAAACCCGGTCGTGATGGCGCCTATCATGAAGACAAGGCCAGCCAACAGAACAACAATGCCTTATTTTACAATTAATAACTATAAATGAACAAATAATATGACTTATTAGCATTAATAACTGATATTTAACACTCAGCACAACCCGACCGAGGTGTCACAAGTCACGAGCATCTATGGAGTTGGAACACTACTATAAGGCCAATAATTTATATATACAAGATAAAAACCGGAATTCAAAGATGAAGTGCGGTGCCGCGAACGCTAGTAGTCACCTTGCTCAACTACCATAGTAAGGCCTTCGGTCCGCTAATAACCCGCTACCGAGTGAACAATACCTGCAACTGCACGCGGGGTGCAGGGAGTAAAGTGAGTACTTCCAACTCAGTGGTAATAAGAGTAAATAATATTGAGCGGTAAGAAATCACGTAAGAGCACTCCATCATGCTATATAGGACAGTACAACCCTTTGAGAAAACAGTAAATCTGAAAAAAAATCCTTTAGAAAAATCTAGCTCAGTTAAAAATCCTCTTCTGAAAATATCCTTTTTTCCAACAGCTAAGCGATTAAATGCGGAACAGGTAGTGCAAGTCAGCACAAAAGTCATCTCCTCGGGCACAAACAAGTCTGCATAATTGAGCTCATAAACTCGCCCTACAGGATTTAATCTTGTTCCTGGTCAACCATTGTTACCTGACCCATTTACATCTTACAGTGTCACTGTTACCACTGTCTCAAATTTATCCCTTTTAAAAGTGATCAGAGAATATCAGAACAGCTAATAAATATCTTAATAAATAACATAACAACGAAAAATGCACAAAAGCATGAATGCAATGCTATGCATATGACGGTATTCTCCGGTACCCAGTGCGGCGTGCAGTTCGATCCATTTAACGTAGACAACGCTCACTGGGGGTGTGTACAGACTCCGGAGGGGCTCCTATAGCCCAACCGCAATATCAGCCATGTCTTGGCTTCAAACACGCTCTCGGCCTCAATATCAATATATCATCGCTACGGCGTGCAGCCCGATCCATAACAAGGAAATCATTCTCACAATCGAGTCCTCAACCCATCTCAGTCAAATAAATGCATAGCCAATCGGGCATGACATACTATCGGGATCTCAGCCCTCTTATCCTTTTTAATTTAATATTCATGATTAAATTACAGTTCTTTTATTATTTCAATAGTATAAAATATGACTGAGAGTATATGATATGCACACAAGTGAGGTAAAACACATAAGAACCCCTAAGGATTTTATAGGTTGGCACAAAGCCCCAAACACGACAATCAACCCAAATTATGATGATAACAAATAATTTTCAGTCAAATACGCGGTAAAAATCAACAACCGGGACGGACCAAGTCACAGTCCCCCAATGGTGCTCTACCCCACGCTCATATCCGGTGTGCAGGTCACCTCCATACAACACTATGATATGCAAATCCGGGGTTTCAAACCCTCAGATATCATTTACAAGTATTACTCACCTCGAACCGGTCAAATTCCTCGCTCGCGATGCCTTTGCCCCTCAATTGGCCTCCATGCGCGTCAAATCTAACCAAAATCAGAGCGAATACATTACAATATGCCAAGGGAACAATACCCAATCGAAAACAATCGAAATATAGCAAAAATCCCAAAACTAACAAAACTCGAGCCCCGGGCCTGCTTCTCAAAAAAATTACAAAACTCACATTAACGGATTCCTCGTCTCGCCACGAGTCCATACATACCAAGAACTCCCAAATCCGAGCTCAAATGGCCTATCAAAATCCCAATTTGGAATATAAAAAACTCAAGCCCTAACCTCCATTTTTAACCTTTAATTCCTTGGGTTTTCAGTGTTAATCCATGTTTATACACAATAATATCATAATCTATGTCCAAGAATCCATACATGATGAAGGCTCTCGAAACCCTCTTCAAAATCGCCCAAAAATAGTCTTAATCCGAAATCCAAAATGTTTGCTCTGTAAAAATTCGCGAAGAAGACTTAACTTATTGTTCTGCCCAGATTTCCGCTTCAGCAGTTCGAACACCGCATCCGCGGTTACCGCTTTTGTGCCCGAACCACCGCTTCTGCGGTTCAACTTATAAGGTCCAAGACCACTTCTGCGGCAAAGTATCCACTCCTGCAGACCCGCTTCAGCGGCCATTCTGCTTCTGCGGAACCTGCCCTGAGCACCATTTTCGCTTTTGCGCTCCAATCAACCGCTTCTGCGCGACCGCACCTGCGGTCCCAAAACCATAGGTGCAAAAATACCAGAACCTGCAACCTTAAACATGCAACAAAACTTCAAAACTCCCCGATTAACCACCTGAATTCACCCCGAGGCCCCCGGGACCTCAACCAAAAGCACAAACCTGATCTATTACCTTATTCAAACTTGCTCGAACCATCAAAATACTATCGTTAACATCAAAAGCATCAAATTTCACCAAATCAAAGCCTAAGTTTTTCAAGAACTTCCGAAACGCACTTTCGATCAAAAACCCAACCAAACGATGTCCGAATGACCTATAATTTTGCACACATATCCAAAATCACCTAATGAAACTACAACAACTCTCGGAATTCCATTCCGACTCACGGATCAAAATCTCACCTATCAACCGGAATTCGCCAAAATTCAAACTTCGCCAATTCAAACATAATTCTATACTGGACCTGACAATTAAATTTCGATCACATTCCTAAGTCACAAATCAACCCTTGAAGCTAGTCGAACCACCGGAATTCACATCCGAGCCCTCTAACTACATTGTCAATTTCCGGTTGACTTTTTCAAAACAAGCTTCCTTCTAAAAGGCTAAGTGCCTCATTTCCAACTAAAACCAATTCCATTCAACCCAATCAACTCAAATACTGATATAGGAATACAAAGCAACACAATATGGGAAAAACGGGGCGAAAACACATGAGACGAGGGATCGCGTCGTCACAAATAACTCTTGTCATGATTTTTACAATCGAGCAAAAATATTCAACATTTGTGTCATGGCAAATATTTTCATTTTTTCAAGCCAACTATTTTCTTTCTAGTTTGAAGCAAAAATACTCATTAGCTACAAGATTTTGTTTCGATTAATTTCACAGGCCTTTAAGATTATTATTAAAATAGGAATTACCAAGTTTCACTTGTGGAAAAAGCTAATGATTAACTACGAAATTTTATCAGATCAATAAATTCGTGGCTAGATAAGTCTATAATGAAAAATAATTATAGATATTAAGTCGATTATTGACATTATTTTTTAGAACTTGAAGAAAAAATATTTATCTAGCTATAGTACTTTATTTTAAATAATTTATTATTTTTAAAAGGTTACTTTTGCTATAATAACTTTTAATTTGTAGCAAAAACTATCAATTAGCTATGATATTTTGTTATAACAATAAATTTGTGGCAATATCATTTACCTATTGCCACAGTTCTTTTATAACTTGAAGCAAATATATTTATTTAGCTATAATATTTTATTTCAAATAATTTATTGTGGCTAAAAGGTTGCTATTGGTACAATAATTTTTAGTGCGTGGCTAAAACGTATAAATTAGGTATGCAATTTTATGGTAGCAATAAATCTATAAGAATTTAGGCAATTATTACTACAATTATTAGCAATTATAGAAAAAATAAGGAATTAGCTTTACCAATTTAATTTTCGTGGCTATCAAATTTTACGAATTTATAAATAGCCAGAAAATTCAAATTTTTGTGGCTATTGTTAGGTATTAGCCACGATTTTTAAATTCATAGCTGATGTTTCATACCTATAAATACCTTATGTTGTAGTGATTTTAGTAAATTAAGTTTTGACTTTGGGTGTTAGGGACATTTTGATATTTTAACTTTTCAGTTAAGATGTTTCTGCTTATAATATAGGCAGAATAGCCTGTTAGGCACTTTTTGCGTTTGTCATCCCGGTCCCTATACTCAATGAAGTTTCATCTAGACACTTATAGTTATCAAAAGTCAGTGTTTTAAACCCCTTTCGTCTCGCGTGTTCTTCAAATTCCTGACATGGATAACACATCAGTGTCCACGTCAGATTTTTTATAACACAGTATTATTAATTTATTTTAATATTTTTAATTTTTCTGTTTCTTTCCACCTTCCCCTCCATCAGTCCACCTTCTTCCTTCCTCATATCTTTGTTATCCCAATTCCCTCCACTTTTACCAAAACCTTCAAAACAACCCACAAGCAATAATTTTATAATACATATAATCAAGAGAATAAATTCGTCATTTTTTCTGCAATTAACCTACGATCTTTAAAATCGTGTAACCATCAAAATCTACGGTCATTCTTTGATCACTCTTCACCGAGAAAGCTTCTTCATAGCCAACACTTCACCATAGCATCACCCCACCAAAAAGAACTTGCTATAGGAAACCAACAAAATGACTATTATCACCAAAAACTTCACCCAAAACTTTTTAAAATTTTGCTACCAGAAAATTTAAAGGAAATAGGTTTCGCCGGCGATCTTCTTCCACTATTTTTATTTTTTTCTTTGCAAAGGATCATCATCTAAAGTTGGGGAATAAGGATGTGGAAAAGAAATTTCTTCAAAAATTACTGCCAATTTGGCGGCGATATCAGATCTGTGATGGTGAGTGGTGTTACTAGTGGATAAAGATGTGCCAGAGGAGGGCTATGTAGTAGTGGATTTTGGGTTAAGATGGAGGAAGGGAAGAACCAAGATGCAAGAAGCACGAAGGAAGAAGGAAAGAGAAAAATGGAAGGGTGGAAGGGCAGAACACGTAGAGGAGTGATGACCTTTTTTTCTTTTTTAATTTATGTTGTTGTATTTTCTGTTTCTTTTTTTATTTTTAATCTATTTTGGTTTAAATCCTTTTATTCACGCTCCTTATATGCGTAAAATATATGTACTTTGTCCAGTTTAGCCATTAAGTTGCCACATAGACTTGCTCAACGGTCATAGTGGTTTAAAATATTGATTTTGAATAAATATAAGTGTTTGGATGAAACTTTATTGTGTATAGGGACCGGGATGACAAATGCGTACAAATATAAATATCTACCAGGCTATTCTGCCTATAGTATAGTATGACTAAACTTTTTGATGAAAATCATAGAGGTGAAGCCATATAGGATAAGGTTGGTCAGATGAATTTTTAGATAAGATGGTCAGAGAAGCTAAGCCACATGGCTCAGGGGTGGTTAGTGCAACAATCTTTGCCGAAAAATCATAATGTGTGTATAGGTCAAGTATTAATTTTTAAATATTATCCTTGAGCACCCTTAGTGAAATTTCCTACTCAGAATTACACAAATTTGTAGATTACAAAAGCAGGTTGAGGCCCTAGATCCAATAAGTATCACCACCATCTGTTACAAAAAAAGAATATCGCGTGCTTGGCTAATAGAAAAATACTTGGACCGACATGTATGAGCATACGAGGGCGTATAGAAGACGTAATCAAGTGAATAAAGCGTGTTTTCTCTAAAATTTTAAACTTTTAAATGAGATTATGATATAATTTCGATATAATTACCTTAAAACTCCACATTGAAGCTACTTCTTCTAGCCTTGAAACAATATAGTGGACGCTGACTTTTGTGTCGTGAATCTAGCCTCAGATCTATGGCTCTTGTCTTTCAAAAACAAGCTTGAGAGATGAAAAACAGGAGAAAGAGAAATGATATCAAAGGCATTCAAACAAGTAGGCTTCATTATTGAGCTCTGCTCTTTTTGCCCCGAAGAACACTCATCATCAGAATCATCTACAATATCGAAAAACTACGAGGCAAATTGTCTTGTACTTTATTTAGGATTCGTGTTTCATGTTTAATTTTCTCTTTAACGCAGCTATTTGTGTTGTCTTCTAAGAATTATTTAAGTCCTGATCATAAATTTTCTGTAGTGATTTTATCTTGAGTCTATCTAAATTTGATTGTACTGACATTTCCATAATAATATCCATAGATAACAATCATTGATTATAAAAGTCAATTTTTTCTCGAACCGATTTTTAATATTATGCTATAATATATATCCTTTATATTAGCACTTCTCTATAGTATCCAAAAAATATCGTAACAAGTACGATTGTTATAAAGAGGTTTGGTTGTACTTATGCATGGTTGCACATCCTAACTGTATATTTTAACACGAACCCTACGCACAATTCCAGAGTTTTCTTTCTTTCATAGTTAAAATTACTTAAGATATTTCTAATAAGTGGAGCCAAGCTTTGTGGCAACAATAGGTAGCCGATGACACATACTAGCAATTCAACTACCAGGAACCATATTTTACGCAAGAAAAGTAATCAGGAACAGTCTAATGTTTATATTTCTATGGAGTATATTCCCTGGTGCCTATGAAAATATGTCAAACATCACTTGATTTAAAGAATAATGGGGAACAGCATGCCACAATTGAAAATTCAGCCCATTATAATTTTGCACATGAAATCTATGATGGCTATAAAATTATGTCATTAAGAGTAAAACTAAAACTTAAAATTAAAGTATTTTTAAAAATAAAAATAGAGTATTGTTTTGGATCAGATTAGAAATATAAAGCATGTCACATAAAATGAGAAAAAATCAAATAAAGCATAACGAGATTCAAATGATCAAATAAGCCAGTTTGAAAAAATAAAATTCAAAGTGATCACATTATGGAAAAGATTAGAGGAATAATTTTGCTACCACATTTACGGTTGCAAGACTTGGTTGATTTTTGGTCTGTTCATTGGTCTAGGTCTCGGGGCCCACATAACCTGGAAAAATTTCCTAAAAACTTGGAAATTTCTGCATGAGAAATTAGAAGGGGAGTCATGTAGCAATGATAAAATTGTCTCATTGTAACCTATAAGTTATGAGTTCGAATCGTGAAACCAATCATTAATGCTTGCATTAGAGGATATATGTCTACTTCACACCCCTTGGGGTGCGATTTTTTTCCCGGACCCTACATAAATACTTTCACCTCTTTTATTTACATTGCCATCCTATGTAAAAATGTGCTAAATTGAACAAAAGATTTGGTTAGTTATTACCTAATTTGCACCCTGCAACGCCATATAGTTTTGAAAATCTCGTAGCTTTGACCAACCCGTCCGTCTTAAAGACTGTCCCTGCCCCTTTCTGCCTCGCGCCCGCCTTCCACATTGCCATCCTTGCATATAGGGGTGTATATAGGTCGGGTTGGTTCGGATTTTACAATTACCAAGACAAACCAATTGTGCCGCGTTATTAAATCTAAAGACCAAACAAACTAATAAAACTCGGATTTTTCACTCTCGGGTTTTCTCGGGTTTTTGGGTTTTTCGGGCATTTTTTTCTGGTAAAATTTTATAGAACAAACCTTATAAATTGTACTCTAAATATTTCTTTAATCCTAGTAAGATACAACTATATAATATATTTTTCAAGAAAATAATATAAAATATGAGGTGTGTCATGGTATTATCCTAAAATATTCAACAATAATGATGATAAAATTATGTAATATAAATATTGCTAATTAAAAAGCCAGGATAAAAATAAACATAATCTAAAAGTACTAAGTCATGCTAAAATAAGTAGACTAATAAGGGAGTATTAATTACATGACTAAACGCTAAAGAAAAAATAAAAATAGGGTATGCATTTTTATCTAAATTATTGCAAAATAAAAAATAGATATTCAATACATTCCCGTTCGTGGTATTGAATTGAATGTCTTTTGTTAGCATTAATATTGGTTTGATTTTGGTTTGGGCTTTTGTTAGAATTATTTAATTTACTAATGTTAATGGTTATAAAACTTATTGGAGCATTCAAAAGTTCTTAGTCCAACCATGAAATAATACATTAAAAGATAAAATTATGAATTTTATTAAGAAATATTTATAAATTACATCACAATAAGTATATTTATATATTAAATATATCTAAATTTCTATATATATAATGTCGGGTTGGTTTGTTTCGGTTTAACTTTCTTTAGTAAAAACCAAACCAAACCAAACCAATTATGGTCGGTTTGTTTTTTTCCAGCACCAAACTATAGTTGTACACCTTAGTCTCGTCAAGAAATTAAACTACAAAGAGAATAATTGTTAATTATATTATTTTGAAAGTGTAAATATTTCATATTGCCGAAAAAGTAACTATAATGTAAAAGTCTTCAGATTTTGTCCTAGATAAAAAATGATAACAAACATTTACGATCAATTATATACTATGCTAATCGCATAAAAATTCTAGATATAAATGGAGCACTACTTTTCACCACTCAATTCTAGAGAAAATGAAGGCAAGAAAATTCCTGAAGAACCACATAGAAAAGAAAGCATAGATTTGGAAATTCTTTGCATTAGAGGGAAAATTTTGCCACCACATTTACTGTTGATTTGGTCTTCTCCATTTTCCACATAACCTGGAAAATTTTCCCAACAAAGACATGTGTAATTTTTCTTTAAAAATAAAAATATGCTCTGACACAAGATTTTCATAAATTCCAATTTAGTTGTACTAATACTCATAGGAGTATAGGACAGAATGAATGAAGAAAAATAGTTTTCTTTTCTTTAATTGAGTGTGTCCAGATTTGATTCTACTCATGGTAGCACACATATCTTGACTGTACGTTTTGGCACGAATTCTCTGCACCATTCTAGAGTTCTTTATTTATTTTTTTTTTTAAAATTATTTTTTGTATTATTTAAGAAGTCAAGCTTCATGGCAATAATAGGTAGCAGATGACACGCACTTGTAAACTTATCAAGCGAGAAGAATAAGTATATTTTTTATTTTGATCACGAATCTATTTCTTAATCCCTAGGTTAAACAACTTGTCATTGCAATCAAGAATTCTCTTTCTTCAAGTTCAATTCATAATTCATACATAGTAATTAATTGATAACAAACAATTTACGCTAACATAACAACTTGCAACACAACGTTTTGCTCGCTCAGATTTTTGCAGGTCTAAACATGTTTTTTTTTGCACTGTCACGACCCGGATTTATCCCACCATCGGGCGTCGTGATGGCGCCTACTAACGGAGCTAGGCCAGCCAAACGTTACACTTCCCTGTCGACATCACCAATATAATATTCTATCAATTAATAATTAAATGCGGAATACTTTTAAGTTTAGCAAAAATAACATAATGTTGCGGAAGTCTGAAACACATCACTACCCAAAACCTGGTGTCACTAACTCACAGACTACTATAGAATACTACAACCAAGTCTGAATGAAGAAAAATACATAATTCTGTTTCGGAACAATGGAAAACAAACTGAAGTACAGGAAAGAGACTTCGGCCTGCGAACCTCAGCTAGGCTACCTCGAAAAGTCCCTGGACTGATGCTAGCTCCTGGAATAAATATCCTACTGTTGCTGCTGTCCAAAACCTGAGCGCAGAGTGTAGCATCAGCACAACCGACCCTATGTGCTGGTAAGTGCCTGGCCTAACCCCGACGAAGTAGTGACGAGGCTAGACAGGACTACTAATTCACCTGTACAGTTCTGTAAATATATATACACGATAATAGGAACAGAAGTACCAAAATTAAACAGTTATAAAGGGAAAATCATATTGCGGATGAGAGCAATTCAAATATCCAATGGCATCAGTATAATTAAGAAATCAGGACACAATAATGAATAACAAAGAATAAGAAATTCAATAATTGCACGGCATCGCCCTTCGTGCTTTTACTCTCATCCTCACCCAAACCAAATAAATAAAGTGCACGGCATCACCCTTCGTTCTTCTTCTCACATAACTCTCATTTTCATGGCACGGAATGACCCTTCGTGCAATTATAATCACAACATAGCACGGAATGACCCTTCGTGAAAGTATAATAAAAATGGCACGGAATGATTCTTCGTGCAAATATAATCAATAATGGCACGGAATGACACTTCGTGCAACATCACTCTTCCTCACCCAAACAACAATCACAAGCAATGGGCAGGAGAAAATAAAGTATAATAAGAAATATCCCGGCAAGGGAACAACATCAACTATGTTCAACACTTTCATCTTCTGCTCAATAGTATTTGTCCATCGAGCCAATGCCCCAGGTAATAGTATTTCATAATTTATCCTCAAACTCTTCACATTATATAGAAATTATTATTTAACTTTGAAGATTTCTGACTTATCTCCAAAACAAGTACAACAAAGACCCACGGTCATGATAGACTCCGGTGTATAGATACTCGTCACCATGCCTATACACCGCACTCGATCAATTAGCAATTAGCAATTTTAATACTCTAATCCTACTCCCTCAAGCCAAAGTTAGATCAAACACTTACCTCGAAGGTTTAAGGTCAACTCAATGCTTACGCACCGCTTTTCCTTTTAAATTTGTCTCCAAATGCTTCAAATCTATTCACAAACAATTCGAAATACTCAACACGGATCGTAGGAAAGAATTGGATAATAAATTTACTAATTTTCCGGATAAAATCCGAAATATATTTTAAAATTCAATAGTGGGACCCACATTTCGAATCCCGAAAAAACTTGCGAAATCCAAACACCCATTCCGATACGAGTTCAACCATACCAAAATTACTAAATTTCGATAACATTTCGACCCTCAAATCCTCAAATCTATTCGAGAGGGTTTCTAAGCTTTTCCCGCAAAATTCATGGATTTAATGTCAAAACTTGCAATAGACTCGAGTAATATAACCACAATTTAGTTAAGAACACTTACCCCGTTGTTTTCTATGAAAATTTCCCGAAAATCGCCTCTTCCCGAGCTCCAATTTGATTAAAAAATGGAAAATGGGACAAAGTCCCATTTTTCAGAAATAAGCATTCTGTCCAGAAATTCGGGGGTTACTGTTCAGGCATTTTTTTACTGTTCACGGGGTACTGTACACGGTACTGTTCTCATGGTACTGTGCACGGTACTGTTCACATGGTACTGTTCATAGGGTACTGTTCATATGGTACTGTTCATATGGTACTGTACATGGTACTGTACACGGTACTGTTCACGGGGTACTATTTTTGTAATTTTTTTCTGAAATTTTCTTAAGTTCGAAAGCACTCTGAGACACCTCAGAAACACTCCCGAGCCCTCGGGGCTCCTAACCAAACACATACACTAACTCAAAAACATCATACAAACTTACTCGTGCGATCAAATCACCAAAATAACATAAAAAACAATGAATTAAACCATGAAATCCAAGAAATCTTTCAAATTTCATAAACTTCCAAATTTTCCAATTTAAGGTCGAAACAGTTTTCAACCAAACTTTACAGGAAGCGCTTAACCAACATATATGACATGTATCGGGCGTTGAACCAAAATACGAGCCCGATACCATTACTTTTTGATAAAATTTCAGTTTCATTTTCCTTAAATATTTTTAGAAAACAATTTAACAGAAAAATTCTTTTACCGGGGTTCTAGACCTCGGATTTCGATTCCGGGCATACGCCCGAATTCAATATTTTTCTATGAATTTTTTGAGACCGTCAAATCACGGGTCCCGATCCGTTTACCAAAAATGTTGACCAAAGTCAACTATATCAATATTAATATCAAAATTTATCAAAATTTTCACATAACTCATATATTTCAACATGTAAATTTTTTGGCTTCGCGCTCGGACTGTGCACGTAAATCGAGGCATCTATAAATGATGTTTTCAAGGCATCAGAAGCTCGGAATGCCTGAAAAAACAAGTGATGACTCTTTGGGTCGTCACATGCACGTACCATAGAGTACATTTTTAGTTCCAATAGTGTGATGACCCGATAGGTCATCTTTAGTTTTAACCTTCATTTCTATAGTCTGAGACCTCAAATAGCTTCATTTAGTATTACTCGATTTGCGTGCACAGTCAGTGAGGTTTTTTATTTGAAAAAATGATAAAAATATTATGCTTTAAAACTCATTTGAATTGACTTCGGCCAATGTTTTGAGCAAACATGCTCAAATCAATGTTATGACAGTTCTGGTGGGTCCATATTGCAATTTGGGACTTGGGCGTATGCCCATAATTGAATTTGGAAGTCCCTAGCTTGAATCATCACCATTTGCTGAAAACTAGAAGTTTTAAGGTTTAAAGATTTCAAAGTTTCACCACAAATTGACTTTATTGATATCAGGCTTGGATTGCGGTTTCAAAAGTTGGAATAGCTCTGTTATGGCATTTGGTTATTCAGGATTGATTTGACATATTTCAGCGCGAGTTATAGAATTGAAAATTTCATAAATTCATTAAGATCGAATCGAGGTGCGATTTGCAGTTTCTACGTTGTTGGACATTAATTAAGACCTTGAATGAGTCTTGTAACACCCCATAAATTCGGCTTAGGTATGGATAAGCTAAATGAGTGGTAAGGTTATATTTTGAACATGTGAAGTCCCATCGGGATTATTATGGGTAAAATAGTTGTTTCAAAATCAAGATAGAAGGAGAGGTGCATAAGATTTGACAAAATCGACTATGTTTGCAGAAGGTCTGTGTTTCATCAAGTTTTAGTGAAAATGTGTAATGAACTGGGGAAATAGCTTTGTAACGATATATTATGGAGCCCAAGCGGATCTTTGTGTAAATAGTTAAGTGCGTTTTATCGAACAGTACCCAATAGCGTGCCCGGTAGCGCGCCCATTAGCGCGACCGCGCTAATTTTGAGGCAGTGTTGCTGCCATTTAGCATGAGCAAACCCTCCAGGTGTGCGGGCGCACTAGTGGGGATTGTTTTAAGGCTATATTTCGTCATCAACAGCCCCAAAACTTAAAAACTTGCTCTACAAAGGAGAACTCTCAAAAACCTAACTCCTTAAGGGTCCTTCCACCACCCAAGGTAATTTCTAATAGTGATTCTAAGTTAATTTCAATTTCTCAATATCTTATTAACATGGGTAAACCCTCCATATCATTAGATATTCGATTGGGACATCATTGTTGAGAGGAGAAACCCTAGAATTCGAATTCAAGGAGATTGAACGTCAAAAAGGTAATAGATTCACCATCTAGTTGATTCTAGCATTGGTTTGATGATTATAAACCCTAGTTCATGAGATATGAGTTGATGGATTTGATAGAAAAGCATAAACGATTATAGGTTTCGGGCGTTGAGTGTTGATTATTGGTTAAGGGTGTTGTTTAGCTTATGGGTGATAAAGAATAATATCGATTATAACCATTTGAGATTTTAGAATTTATTTAGGAGCAAGAGAATGGGTTATTGGGTGTAGAAACACCATTAATAAGGACTATGAAGCTTTATGTCACCAAGTATTTGAGAAAATGCTTAAGTGACCAAAACATGAGAATTATTGCTAATGTGGAATCCATTTGACTTGTATTGATATAGATTAAAGCTGTAAGGGTTGGCGAATATTGTATTATGCTCAAGAGCAGGAAGTTAAGGTATGTGAGGCTAACTCTCTATGTTTGGGAATTTTAATGATTCTCCCTACACTATGTTTCTTTTATGACGTATCAATTGCCTCAGAAATATAGTTAAGCCTAGTTCCTTGAATAGTTGTAGAACTCCTATTCCCTAGTTTTATAACTCGTTCATAACTTTCATTCTGAACGTTGTAAGCTCAGTTCGTATTCAATATAGACTTGGGTTTGATTCCCCGAAGTCTCAGTATAGCTTACTCAACATGTCATAAACAGTTGCAGTTTCAGTGTTCATAACTACTTCAAGAATACATGTCTCATTCTAGTCCTATTCAGTTTTCCAGTATTATGTAACTCAGTAGAGTCCAGTATTCCAGTATTATGTAACTCTGTATGATTCGGTTTTCCAATATAATGTAACTCAGTGTGATCCAGTATTCCAGTATCATATAACTTAGCGTGATTCAGTATTTCACTATTATGTATTGGAGTATGATTCTCAATTCCTGATTTTAAATCCCTTAATATTGAACACCTATATTTGGGCCTGATACCACAGCTAATGATTTATGCATCTTTGGGTCTGAGGCCGCATCTAATGCTTTATGCATCTTTGGGCCTGAGGCCACAGTTTATGCTTTATGCATTTTGGACCAGAAGTCGCAATTATGTATACGTATATTTGGGCTTGAGGCTGCATTTTGTGCACACATATATTGCGCCTGAGGCCGCAGTTTAATATTCAGATAAATAGGTTGTTCATCATTCAGGAGAGGGATTATTCATATCCTTACTTCCTTTATTCAGTACAGTTATCAGTTCAGTTATCACTTCAGATTCAGTTTCAATAGTTAATATTTAAGTTATCAATTATCAATTCTCAGTTACCAGCTTAGTTTCAGTTTCGGCATTTATAATTCTTTCTTTCAGTTGCTTTACATGCCAGTACAATTCAAATGTACTGACGTCCCTTTTGCCAGGGGCCTGCATCTCACAATGCAGGTAATGATTTACAAGTTGATGATTCCGAGTGTTAGGATTCTCGTACCATCTACGTGGTGCTCCCAATTATTTCAAGGCATCATCATTCCCTTACAGTCTTCAGTATTTTCAGACATCCAATGTTTTCAGTATTTCATTAGAGGCTTTATAGACTAGAGTAACAGTTTGACATAGTCACATGCTTTTCATGTTAAGCTATATTGGCTACAAATATGTTTCAAAATTGTATTAGTATTATCGCACTTTGATTTATACCATCCAGACTTTCAGTATATCAGAATGTGTTAGTTTATTTTCCGCATTTAGTATGTTATGATACCACATGTTGATTCAGCCAGCCAGTTGGTTCACTCGGTAACATGTAGTCAGGCACCGAGTGCCGGGTTACGTCCAGGCCCAGGTTCGGGGCGTGACAAGCTTGGTATCAGAGCACTAGGTTCAAGAGTCATAGGGAGTCTATGAAGTCGTTTCTAGTGGAGTTTCCTTTATATGTGTATGTCAGTGTCACGACCCCAAACCCGATCGTGAAGGCGCCCAACACAACTGCTAGGCAAGCCCGACCAATCTCACTCTCAATCGGAGCATAAGGCTCAAACCATTTGTTTGAAAATCATTAGCAACATGGAAATCAAATATATAACTGATAGATAGAAATAATCCGAAAGGTCCACAATACTGAACAACCTCCCAAAGACCTGGGGGTCATGAGTCTAGAGCCACTACTAGAATAGCACAAATATTTTGTAAAACAACATAGTCTGAAGTACGCGGAAAAGTCAAATAACAGAAAATATGAGAGAAGTCGGGTCCTGCGGACGTCAGGCAGCTACCTTGACAACTCCGTATAAAGACCCTGAAGAACAACAATAAGCTCAGTTAGCTCCTGCAGTACCTGGATCTGCACATAAGGTGCGGGGAGTAAAATGAGTACTTCCAACTCAGTGGTAATAGACATGTATAATGTCTGACAGTAAGAAATCCCAAAATATAGCACAAAGTAAAGCTAAGAACAGTACTCATACACATTTAACATTGTAATAACAGATAACAGAAACAGTCAAAGCAGATAAATATATCAATGCACGAATGTAATGCAATGCACATGACCGCTACAGCGCGTAGCCCGATCCATTTGGGTACCCGTGCTCACTGTGGGGGTTCAGACTCTGGAGGGGCTCCTACAACCCAAGCGCAATATCATAGTAACATACGCTGCGGCGTGCAGCCCGATCACTATCAGTCCAGCTATATGCATGCAAGCCATACAGGCACAGTCAACTTACCAGTTTTAGTTCCAATTATCAGTAATTGTCAATTAGGTTTTTGAAACCTTAGAATTTCGCTAGTCATTTCAGGACAATAATTAGCTCAGGACTGATATCATGAAAACATTCTATAAATCACAGAAAACAGTGATAATACTCCCTGCGGGATCCAAGTAACTGGCACACAGCCCAAACATATCCATAACCATCCAAGTAGGAGGTTTACCAGCTAATTTATAGCTAACAACACAGTACAACATCACTCGGGCGATCTAAGCCATAGTCCCCAATCACATTCGACCCCGCACTCACCGTGGAGTACGTGTCTCACCTCAATATAGCATCACAGTGTGATATACCGGGGTTTCAAACCCTCAGGTCATCATCCACATCTATTAATCACCTTGAACCGGCCACGAGACTAGTCCGCTAAGCCTTTCCCTATTGAATCAACCTCCTCGGGTGCCAAATCTGATCAAAATCACAAGGAATAAATTAAAATAGGCTAATGGAACATAACACAATCGAAAGAACTCGAAAACACCCAAAAACAGGAAGTTGGCAAAATCTGAGCCCAGGGCCCACTTCTCGAAAAATTACAAAATTCACATTTCCGGAATCCTCGTCTCACCACGAGTCCGTACTTATCAATTACACAAGAATCGGAGTTCAATAGCCCCTTCAAATCATCAATTTAGCCTCTCTTAGGCTTCAGGCCCTAACCACAATTTTTACCCTTAAATTCCTTGAATTATCAGTGTTTAATCCTTGTTTTTATACCATAACAACATTATTTGAAGCTACAAGTTCATACCTGATGGAATACCTTCGAAATCTGTCAATTATTGCCCAAAATTGCCTCTCCCGAAGTCCCAAAATGTTTTCTAACTTCTGAAAATCGAAACCCATTGTTTCATTAAACACTCAGCATTTTTTCGCTTCTGCGGAGAAATTGTCGCTTATGCGACATCTGCTTCTGCGGAAACTGTCCTCTTCTGCAGCTTCACCTCAACTCATCCAAAACCGCTTCTGCGGTTAATAGTCCGCTTCTATGGACTCGCATATGCGGAAAATGTTCCGCTTCTGCGGAACCTCCCAAGCCATCGCCATTTCACTTCTGCAATCATTTTCCCGCTTCTGCGGACTCGCTTCTGCGAATTAATTTCTGCTTCTGCGGAACTTGCTGAACTCACCCAATTTCGCACCTGCGGAGAATTTTCCGCTTCTGCGGTCTCCCTTCCGCAGATGCGGAAATACCTACTGCAACTTAAAACTAGCAAACTTCAACTCCAAATTCTCTCGTTCAACCACCCGAATTCAACCCTAGGCCCTATGGACCTCCACAAAAAATATAGATATGTTCTATTACCTCATTCGAACTTGTTCCAATCATAAAAACAAGATCATTAACACAAAAATCATCAAATCACGACGAATTCAAGCCTAAGATTAACTAAAACTTCCGAATATCACATTCGATCAAAAACCAGACCAAATGACGTCCGAATGATCTGAAAATTTGCAAACATATCCAAAATCACCTAACGAAGCTACTGTAACTCTCGGAATTCGATTCCGACCCCCAGATCAAAATCTCACCTATCAACCGGAATTCGCCAAAACTCCAACTTCGCCAATTCAAGCCTAATTCTACACCGGACCTCCAAATTCAATTCCGATCGCACTCCTAAGTCGCAAATCATCCCCCAAAGCTAACCGAACCACCGAAAATCACTTCCGAGCCCTTTAACTCACAAGTCAACTTCTAGTTGACTTTTCCAAAACAAACTTCTCTCTAAGAGGCTATGTGCCTTATTTTCAACCAAAACCAATTCAAATACACCCGATCGACTCTAATAATGATATTGAAACATGAAGCAACACAATAAGGGGGAAACAGGGCGGTAACTCACGTGACGATGGGCCGGGTCATCACTTCCTCCCCAACTAAAATAAACGCTCGTCCTCGAGCGGGTCAAGAAACATACCTGGAGTCTCAAACAAGTGTGGATATCTGCTCCGCATCTCCCGCTCGGTCTCCCAGGTGGCCTCCTCCATGGGCCGACCTCTCCACTGCACCTTCACTGACGCTATATCCTTAGATCTCATTCTACGCACCTGACGACCCAAAATAGCTACATGCTACACATCATAAGTCAAGTCATCATCCAGCTGAACTATAGAGAAGTCCAACACATGCGATGGGTCTCCAACATACTTCCGGAGCATAGACACATGGAATACCAGATGAACTCCCGATAGGCTAGTTGGCAGTGCAAGCATATAGGCCACCTCTCCAATCCTCCTGAGTATCTCAAAATGGCCAATGAACCTCGGACTTAGCTGCCCTTTCTTCCCAAATATCATGACGTCTTTCATAGGCGAAACCTTCAGCAAGACCTTCTCACCCACTGAATAAGATACATCTCGAACCTTTCGGTCCGCATAACTCTTTTGGCACGACTGGGCTGTGTGAAGTCTCTCCTGAATAAATTTCACCTTATCCAAAGCATCCTGGACCAACTCTGTCCCCAACAACCTAGCCTCGCGGGGCTCAAACCAACCAACTGGAGATTTACACCGTCTCCCATATAAGGCCTCATATGGCACCATCTGAATGCTGGATTGGTAGCTGTTGTTATAAGCAAACTCTGCGAGAGGCAAATAATCAGCCCAAGAACCTCCACAGTCGATAACACAGGCACGCAACATGTCCTCCAATATCTGAATGGTACGCTCGGACTGACTGTCCGTCTGAGGATGAAATACAGTGCTCAACTCTACCTGTGAACCCAACTCTCGCTGGAAAGTCCTCCAGAACTGAGAAGTAAATTGAGTACCTCTATCTGATATAATAGAAACTGGGACCCATGTAATCTCACAATCTCACGGATGAAGATCTCTACTAACCGCTCCGATGAATATGTAGTACATACAGGAATGAAGTGCGCAGACTTGGTTAGCCTATCCATAATCACCCACACTGAGTCAAACTTCCTCTTTGTTCGAGGGAGACCACTCACAAAATCAATAGTAATCTTCTCCCATTTCCACTCAGGAATAACCATACGCTAAATTACACCGCCCGGTCTCTGATGCTCATACTTGACCTGCTGACAGTTGAGATATCGGGCTACATGACTCACAATATCATTCTTCATCCTTCTCCACCAGTAATGCTGTCTCAAGTCCTGATACATCTTCGCGGCACCCGGGTGAATAGAGTACTGCGCGCTGTGAGCCTCCTCTAGTATCAACTCTCGAAGTCCATCTACATTGGGCACGCAAATATGGCCTTGCATCCTCAATACACCGTCACTATCAATAACACACATCCCTGGCATCATGCTGAACTATGTCCTTAAGGACAAGCAAGTGTGGATCATTATATTGGTGCTCACGAATGCGATCGAATAAGGAAGACCGAGATACAACACAAGCCAACACCCGGCTAGGCTCTGAAATATCCAACCTCACTAACCGATTATCTAACACCTGAACATTAACTGCAAAGGGTCTCTCCCCAACTGGAATATACGCCAGGCTACCCATACTAACCGACTTTTGGCTCAAAGCATCGGCCACCACATTGGCCTTCCTCGGATGATATAAAATGATGATGTCATAATCCTTGAGCAACTCAAGCCACCTTCGCTGCCTCAAATTTAGATCCTTCTGTTTAAACAAGTGTTGGAGACTGCGATGATCGGTATACACCTCACAGGACATGCCAGACAAATAGTGCCTCCAAATCTTCAAGGCATGAACTATGGCAGCTAACTCTAAATCATGAACAGGGTAGTTCTTCTCATGATGCTTCAACTGACGAGAAGTATAAGTAATAACCCTACCCTCCTACATAAACACACAACCTATCCCAACTCTCGATGCATCACAATACATGGTATAAGAACCTAAAGCTGCTGGGAAGACTGACACTGGAGCTGTGGTCAAAGCTATCTTGAGCTTCTGAAAGCTCTCCTCACATTCATCAGACCACACGAATGGTGCACCCTTCTGCGTCAACTTGGTCAAGGACGAAGCAATAGATGAGAATCCCTGGACAAACCGACGATAATACCCTGCCAAGCCAAGAAAACTCCGAAGCTCCGTAGCTGAGGACGGTCTAGGCCAACTCTGCACCGCCTCTATCTTCTTCGGGTCAACCTGAATACCATCGCTAGACACTACGTGTCCCAGAAAAGCTACAGACCCAAGCCAAAACTCACATTTGGAGAACTTTGCATAAAGCTTCTCCTCCTTCAATCTCTGCAGAACTATTCTCAGATGTTGAGCATGCTCCTCCTGGCTACGCGAGTATACCAGGATGTCATCAATAAACATAATCACAAAGGAATCCAGATACGGCCAGAACACACTGTTCATCAGATGCATGAATGCAACTGGGGCATTAGTCAGCCCAAAATACATAACTAGAAACTCATAATGCCCATATCTCGTCCTGAAAGATGTCTTCATGATATCAGAATCTCTAATCTTCAGCTGGTGATAGCCTGAACGAAGGTCAACCTTCGAGAACACCCTCGCTCCCTGGAGCTGATCAAATAAATCATCAATGCGCGGTAGAGGATACTTGTTCTTCACTGTTACCTTGTTCAACTGCCTATAATCAATACACATCCTCATTGAGCCATCTTTCTTCTTGACAAACAATAGCGGTGCACCCCACGGTGACACACTCGGGCGAATGAACCCCTTATCTAGGAGTTCCTGGAGCTGCTCCTTCAATTCCTTTAACTCAGCTGGTGCCATACGATAAGGGGGAATAGAGATGGGCTGAGTGCCCAGCACCAGATCAATACCAAAGTCAATATCCCTGTCCGGTGGCATGCCCGACAGGTCTGATGGAAACACATCTGAGAAATCCCTCACCACCGGTGCATAATCAATACTAGGAGTCTCAGCTCCAACATCTCTCACAAATGTTAAATACGATAAACATCCCTTCCCAACCATCCGTTGGGCTTTCAAGAAAGAAATCACTCGGCTAGGGACATAATCAGTCGAACCCTGCCACTCAATCCTAAGAATACCCGGAACGGCCAACGTAACTATCTTCGCATAACAGTCCAGAATAGCATGGTACAGAGATAGCCAATCCATGCCCAGAATCACATCAAAGTCTACCATACCCAAAATAGCAAATCAGCTCGAGTCTCCAGACCCTCAACAATAACAAGACAGGATCGATATACGTGATCCACAATAATAGTATCACCCACCGGGGTAGATATGCACTGGCAAAGCAAGACAACCACCGGTCATACCCAAATGATGGGCAAAATATGAAGACACATAGGAGTATGTAGACCCGGGATCAAACAAAACAGAAGCATCCCTGTGGCAAATTGAGATAATACCTGTGATCATTGCGTCTGAAGCAACAACGTCTCTCCTATCTTGAAGCACATAGAACTGAGCCTGACCACTGCTCGATCGATCAACATTCATGTGGCGACCTCTAGATGACTGACCCCCACCCCTGCTAAACTGGGATGGTGCTGAAGTAGATGGAGTAGAAGAGGATGGTTGATCCCTCTGATGAGACCGACTCCTACAAATCCAAGGACACTGTCTCCTCATGTAGATAAACTCGCCACACTCATAACAACTACCCGGAGCTGGAGAAGGTGACTGGAGGGAACCCCTCGCTGCAGATGAGCCCTGGGCTGAAGAAACTGGAGTAGAACTCTAAGCTGGAAGGGCACTAAGTGAATACTAGCCCTGCTGATAACCTTGAAGACCATGGCCAGAAGAAGTCCCACTGTACTCTGGGCGACCTGACTGAGGAGCCCTGAAAGATCGACCTCTGCTATGCTAAAACTGGCCCATAGATGGAGCACCACTGTAGCAACCTGAACCTCGAGACCTCTTGGCCTCCCTCTCTTCTCTCTCCCGGTGACGATCTGTCTCAATCTGGCGAGCCATATCCACTACCTCCTCAAATGAAGCTGCTACCACCCTCTCCCTGGTTATCAGAATACGAATAGAATAGTTGAGGCCATCTATGAACCTCCTGATCCTCTCCCAATCTATCGAGATCATCCACGTAGCATGTCTAGCCAACTGAGTAAATCTCAACTCATACTGGGTCACTGTCATATCACCCTAGATCAACCACTCAAACTATCGGCGCAACTCCTCTCTACGAGACTGCGTCACATACTTCTCTAAAAAGAGAGTGGAGAACTGCTGCCAAGTAAGGGGTGCTGCTCCTGCAGGCCTACGCCTATCAAACTCTTCCCACCATGTAAATGCTGGTCCTGAGAACTGGAAGGTGGTAAAAGACACCCCACTAGACTCTAAGATCCCTCCAGTGCGAAGCATCCTCTGACACTCCTGAGAACTGGAAGCGCATAGAACCGAGCCTGACCACCACTTGATCGATCAACACTCCTAGGGTGACCTCTAGATGACTGACCCCCACCCCTACTAGACTGAGATGGTGCTGAAGTAGATGGAGTAGAAGAGGAGGGTTGATCCCTCTGCTAAGACCGACTCCTACGAAGACGAGGACACTGTCTCCTCATGTGTCCAAACTCGCCACACTCATAACAACTACCCGGAGCTGGAGAAAGGGACTAGAGGGAACCCCTCGCTACAGATGAGCCCTGGGCTGAAGAAACAGGAGTAGAACTCTAAGCTGGAAGGGCACTGAGTGAATACTGGCCCTGCTGATAACCCTGACAGCCATGGCCGGAAGAAGTCCTAATGTACTCTGGGCGACCGGACTAAGGAGGCCTAAAAGATCGACCTCTGCTCTGCTGAAACTGGCCCCTAGATGGAGCACCACTGTAGCTACCTGAACCTCGAGACCTCTTGGCCTCCCTCTCTTCTCGCTCTCGGTGACGATCTGTCTCAATTTGGCGAGCCATATCCACTACCTCCTCAAATGAAGCTGCTACCACCTTCTCCCTGGTCATCAGAATACTAATAGAATAGTTGAGGCCATCTATGAACCTCCTGATCCTCTCCCGATCTGTCGGGATCATCCACGTAACATGTCTGGACAACTGAGTAAATCTCAACTCATACTGGGTCACTGTCATATCACCCTGGATCAACCACTCAAACAGTCGGCGCAGCTCCTCTTTGCGAGACTGCGGCACATAGTTCTCCAAAAAGAGAGTAGAGATCTACTGCCAAGTAAGGGTTGCTGCTCCTGCAGGCCTACGCCTATCAAACTCCTCCCACCATGTAAATGCTGGTCCTGAGAACTGGAAGGTGGTAAAAGACACCCCACTAGACTCTAAGATCCCTCCAGTGTAAAGCATCATCTGACACTTGTCCAGAAATCCCTGGACATCCTCGCCCTCAGTACCGCTGAATGTCGGAGGCTGATGTCTACCAAATCTCTCTAGCCGACGCTGCTCGTCGTCTGGCATCACTGGAATAACATACCCTGGGGCTGGTGTGACTAGCGCAACTAGAGCAACCGGTGCAACTGGCTGAGCTAGGGCTGCCTCTGGTGTCTGAAGTCCATGTACAACCTGCTCTGGTGTGCGAACTGCAGGGGTCTGATGACCACCCCCGGTGTGAGAAGTAGCTACGGCAGTAGAAGCTAAAATTGCCTGAGCCAGACCAGTGCAGACATATAAGATCTTAGCTAATACCTCCTGAAGACCAGGAATCACGGTAGGCACTGCCGGTGCCTGGGCGGGTGCTGCTGGACATCAACAGCTGGGGGCAGACCCTGAATAGGGGCAACTGGTGGGTCAACTGGTACTGCCCCTGCTGCTCTACCACGACCACGGTCGCATCCACAGCCTCTAGCAGGTGGCAATGGTGGTCATTTGCCACGTCCGGTAGCATGAGTTTTCGCCATCTACGAGAGAATAGAATATAGAAGTTTAGTTCTCAAAACAACAAAACCGCACGACAAGAGTTCAAGAATATGAAGTGTATCCTAAAGGTTCTGCATCCTCTCGAGGATAAATACAGACTTCTCCGTATCGATCTGCGAGACTCTACTAACCGGCTCAAGACTCATGAGGCCTAGAAACCTAGGCTCTGATACGAACTTGTCATGACCCCAAACCCGGTCGTGATGTTGCCCAACACAACTGCTAGGCAAGCCCGACCAATCTCACTCTCAATCCGAGCATATGGCTCAAACCATTTGTTTGAAAATCATTTAAAACATGGAGATCAAATATATAACTGATAGATAGAAATAATCCGAAAAGTCCACAATACTGAACAACCTCCCAAAGACCTGGGGGTCATGAGTCTAGAGCCTCTACCAGAATAGCATAAATATTCTGTAAAACAACATAGTCTGAAGTACGCGAAAAAGTCAAATAACAGAAAATAAGAGAGAATTCGGGTCCTGCAGACGTCAGGCAACTACCTCGACAACTCCATGTAAAGTCCCTGAAGAACAGTAATAAGCTCAGCTATCTCCTGGAGTACCTGGATCTGCATACAATGTGCAGGAAGTAAAGTGAGTACTTCCAACTCAGTGGTAATAGACATGTATAATGTCTGACTATAAGAAATCCCAAAATATAGCACAAAGTAAAGCTAATAACAGTATTCCTACACGTTTAACAGTGTAATAACATCTAACAGAAACAGTCAAAGCAGATAAATATATCAATGCATGAATGCAATGCAATGCACATGACCGCTACGGCGCATAGCCCGATCCATTTGGGTACCCGCGCTCACTGTGGGGGTTTAGACTCCGGAGGGGCTCCTACAGCCCAAGCGCAATATCATAGTAACATACGCTGTGGTATGCAGCCCGATCCACTATCAGTCCAGCTATATGTATGCAAGCCACACATGCATAGTCAACTTACTAGTTTTAGTTCCAATTATCAGTAATTATCAATTAGGTGTTTGAAACCTTAGAATTTTGCTAGTCATTTCAGGACAATGTTTAGCTCAGGACTGATATCATGAAAACATGCTATAAATTACAGAAAACAGTGATAATACTCCCTATGGGATCCAAATAACCAGCACGCAGCCCAAACATATCCATAACCATCAAAGTAGGAGGATTACCAGCTAATTTATAGCTAACAACACAGTACAACATCACTCGGGCGATCTAAGCCATAGTCCCCGATCACGTTCGACCCCGCACTCACCGTGGAGTACGTGTCTTGCCTCAATATAGCATCACAATGTGATATACCGGGGTTTCAAACCCTCAGGTCATCATCCACATCTATTACTCACCTCGAACCGGCCACGATACTAGTCCGCTAAGCCTTTCCCTCTTGAATCAACCTCCTCGGGTGCCGAATATAATCAAAATCACAAGGAATACATTAATATAGGCTAATGGAACATAACCCAATCGAAAGAACTCGAAAAACACCAAAAAACTCGAAGTTGGCAAAACCCGATCCCCGGGTTTACTTCTCGAAAAATTATGAAATTCACATTTCTGGAATTCTCGTCTCACCACAAGTCTGTACATATCAATTACACAAGAATCGGAGTTCAATAGCCCCTTAAAATCATCAATTTAGCCTCTCTTAGGCTTCAAGCCCTAACCACCATTTTTACCCTTAAATTCCTTGAATTATCATTGTTTAATCCTTGTTTTTGTAACATAACAACATTATTTGAAGCTACAGGTTCATACCTAATGGAATCCCTTCGAAATCTCTCAATTATCGCTCAAAATTGCCTCTCCCGAAGTCCCAAAATGTTTTCTAACTTCTGAAAATCGAAACCCACTGTTTCATTAAACACTCAGCATTTTTCGCTTATGCGGAGAAAGTGTCGCTTATGTGACTTCCGCTTCTGCGGAAACTGTCCACTTCTGTGGCTTCACCTCAACTCATCCAAAACCGCTTCTGTGGTTAATAGTCCGCTTCTGTGGACTCACATATGTGGAAAATGTTTCGCTTCTGTGGAACCTCCCAAGCCATCGCCATTTCGCTTCTGCGATCATTTTCCCGCTTCTGCGGACTCTCTTCTGCGAATTAATTTTTGCTTCTGTGGAACTTGCTGAACTCACCCAATTTCGCACCTGCGGAGAATTTTCCGCTTCTACAGAGCCGCATCTGTGGTCTCCCTTCCGCAGATGTGGAAATACCTGCTGCAACTCAAAACAAGCAAACTTCAACTCCAAATTCTCTCGTTCAACCACCCAAATTCAACCCGAGGCCTCGGGACCTCAACCAAAAATACAGATATGTTCTATTACCTCATTTGAACTTTTTCCAATCATAAAAACACTATCATTAACATAAAAATCATCAAATCACGACAAATTCAGGCCTAAGATTAACTAAAACTTCCGAATCTCACATTCGATCAAAAACCCAACCAAACGACGTCCGAATGATCTGAAAATTTGCAGACATATCCAAAATCACCTAACAAAGCTACTTCAACTCTCAGAATTCCATTCCGACCACCAGATCAAAATCTCACCTATCAACCGGAATTCGCCAAAACTCTAACTTCGCCAATTCAAGCCTAATTCTACACCGGACCTCCAAATTCAATTCCGATCGCACTCCTAAGTCTCAAATCATCCCCCGAAGCTAACCAAACCACCGGAAATCACTTCCGAGCCCTCTAACTACAAGTCAACTTCCGGTTGACTTTTCCAAAACAAGCTTCCTTCTAAGATGCTATGTGCCTTATTTTCAACCAAAACCAATTCAAATACACCCGATCGACTCGAATACTGATATTGAAACATTAAGCAACACAATAAGGGGAAAACGGGGTGGTAAATCACGTGACGAAGGGCTGGGTCCTCACAGTCGGCCACTCATATAAACGGTTAACTACCAGGACATCCAGGACTGTCTCATTTCTTTCTACTCTAGATCGTTCCATGAAACATAGAGCACTAGGTAATCTTCTCTTCCTATCAAATTCGAAACGTATTGGATGCTAAGCGACGCGCATACGAAATCTAAGGTCTTAGAGTATTTGCCCATTGGGGTTTAATTATAGAGTGCAGGTTAGTATGAGACTTGAGATGACGTTAAAAGTGGGATGCAATGGATAGTAGTACATATTAATGCATAACCTTATCAGAAAGTACAAAAGCAGTTATGATGTCTTATGGCTATTAGTTTACCTTAGTTACCACTTATACAATCTTTCAGTTAGCAAGTTTACGGTTATTCAGGATGCCAGTTATCACTTATTCAGTTACCAGATCTCCAATTTTTAGTATATCAAACATTTTGGCCACTTGTGAGTATATAGTGATGCATATGCGTTCTCAAAGAAAATGTGAGTAACATAATAGTGGTTATAGCTAAATCTTCACATATTTTAGGTCTGGATTAAGACCAAGACTCGCCGGATGGCACATGAAGTGATTTATCAGATGATGGTATACTTTGGAGGATAAGTCTATGCATGGTAGTATGTTCTTATGTGCTCTACCTCCTAGAACAACTTCATTTAATTTTGGAGATGGAGCCACAAATTGGATGATGATAGTTCAGATGTCAGACCCCAAAATTGGTCATTATAGTTTTGGACAAAAAAGAGCTTAAGGGTAAAATACCTAGGAATTAGAAACGTTTGTTATTACCCAAGATTTGATTTCGTACAACTCATGCAAATGACTAGAAGATATGAGGTATGTAATGAGAACCAAAAGCAACCAATATTGGATTTTAGGGAATGATTTTTAGTTGTATAGATTTAGTCAAATCAGAACTAGAAGTACCAGGTTAGTAAGCTACTATAAGAAGCAGTTATTGATGTAAGATAAAAGATATGGTAGTTCCCCCTTAGGTTATGTGACTAAGTGATTACCGCAGATGTTTATAGTGTTATATGATTTTGTACTGTATAGAAAGTTTGGGGTTAGATATTCCAATTTGTTTAAGACAGATGAACTTTCCCTAAGTGCGATCCATGTGTATAGTTCAAAAAGAATTATAGTGTGCGGCAAAAGAATATGGTCAGATGACGAAGGAAGTTATGAGTAACCTTATGTTTCACTTTAGTTATTCAAAGCAGGAGAAGAAAATATGATGCTAGCAGGTAAGTTTTGAGTAGATATAGTGAATTAACAATTTCAATAGAGCTAGTAGATGTACAATTTGATTTACTTAGGTAGGTCAACAATAGTGAGTGGTTAATAGTTTGAAACACCAAACGCGTGTTAGAACCCAAAGAGTTTAAGTTAAATCCGAAGTACAATGATAGTGGGAAAAATAATTAGCTAGTAATAAGAGAGCAAACTATAGAAGAATTACCATTAGGAATTATCGAAATATGGTTTCTCCAGGACTGACAGTGCGAGCAGAGTTAAATTATTAAGAGTGTGTATGATAGTTGTGAATACATTAGCTTTCCGTTATGTGAATAATTTAGTTTTCCCTAGAAAGAAAGATTTCTCAGAAGTAAGTTGGAAGATGAGTCGTCATTGAAATAGAGTGCAAAGAATTGCAGAAAGTAAGGAAAGTTATTTGGATCCCAACAAAAAGAGAAGGATCTGCAAGTATAAGACCTTTGGTCTAATAGGGTGATGTGAAAACCATCAGTAAGTGCAGTTAGAGATCTGAAACTCTAATAGTAGCATGGGATAAAAAATTATATAATTACCACAAGGATTATGTCTAGCATGTGTAAGAAAAACAAAGTGAGTTGAATGATCATCAGGTTTAGTCATTGATGATAAAGCGATCAAAGAAAGCTATAAAATCATGCCCAGTTATATATCACGAGGGTAGTGCCATTGCACGAGACTATAGTCTTCAGAGTACTGGTTAAAGACATAGCTCATAACCATTCTATAAGTCTTTTCAGGAAGTGCTTAAGAAGATCAAGTGTGGGATGTATAACTCATGATTGAGGTAGATAAGACAACTCTGATGAAAGAAGTTCATCGCTTAGCCTAGCTAGGATTTCAATTTGCGTACTCCAAAGATAGTAGAATTGTTGTATAGAAAAGGACTTGTTCTCCCTTAGTAGCCATTGAGAAGGAGGAAAATTTTATGATCCCTACGTGTTGTAGTTGAAAGAGGAGATTCACAAGTATAAGACGATGACTTTTGAAAAAAGGGGAGATGGTGGTACTTTAAAGTACCAAGACAGATCATGTGTTCCAGACATAGATGGACTTAAAGAGGGAAGATCATTCTAGAACCCTAGAATTTCAGGTATTCTATTTACTCAGGTACCACAAATATGTATCATGGTCTTAAGGAGGTTGGTTGGTGGACCAACATGAGGAAGAATGTCATAGACCTTGTGGCCAAATTGTCCGAAATATTAGCAAGTGAAAGTTGGGCAGTAGAAAGCCTAGTGTTTTATCATAGAATACACATATTTGTAGTGGAGATGGTAAATATGAAATTTATAACGGGATTATCTTTCTCATTTTAAAAGCAATATTTGATTGGATGATTGTAAATCAACTTACCAAGTCGGCACATTTCCTGCTAGTAAAGACTACAGATTCAACAGAAGATTATACCAAGTTATGCATTCAACAAATCATCTGATGTATGGGACTTTGTTGTCCGTCATTTCGGATTGTGGTGCTCAGTTTAAAATGAACTTTTAGATGTTCTTTCAGAAATGAATAGGCACACATTTTCATCCTCGGAAAGATGGTTAGGTAGAGCACATTATTCAAACAATTGATGATATATCCTTGATGTTAAAAGTAATTGGGATGATCACATACCTCTCATTGACCTTGCTAAAAATAACACCTACCATTCTATTATCAAGATAGCATTGTACGAGACTCTGTATGGGCGAAGGTGTAGATCGCCAAATTGGTTGGTCCAAAGTTAGTGAAGAGGAGTTGTTGGGGCCAAATTTAGCCTATCAGACTATGGAGAAAGTCAAGTTTGATTCTAGAGAATTTGAAGATGTTATAGTTCCAAGTTGATGATTGGGTGTTTCTGAAAGTTTCGCCTATGAAAGGCGTTATGAGATTTGGGAAGAAAGAAAAGCTCGGTCCCAAATATATCACGTCGTATATGATCCTACAAAAGATCGGTCAAATAGCTTATGAGTTGGAGTTGCCACAAGAATTAGCGGTGGTACAACCAGTATTTCACGTATCATGTTATAAGATTAAAGTTTCCAGTACTCAAATACTCATGTCAGTTCAGTACTCAGATATTCGTGTCAGTTCAGTACTCAGATACTCTTGTCAGCTCAATACTCAACTACTCATGTTAGTCCAAACTTAGACATTCATTCTAGCTTAGTACTCAGATTACTCAAATATTCGTGCCAGTTCAATATTCATATATCCATGTTAGTTCAGTATTCATGTATCCATGGCAGACCAATATTCAGTCAATGCAACAGTCATTCAGTTCCATATTGCAATAGTTCAGTGATCAGGTATTCATTCAGTTTATTATACCAAGAGTTAATGAAAGTTCATATTTCTACCATACCCGTTTAAGGTCCGGAGTTAGTAGAAGTTACAGTCAAGACAATCATAAGAGGACGAATGATCCCTAGGGAGAGATAATGTAACACCCCGTAAATTCGGCTTAGGTGTGGATGTGCTAAATGAGTGTTAAGGTTATATTTTGAACATGTGAAGTCCCATCGGGATTATTAAGGGTAAAATAGTTATTTCAAAATCAAGATGGAAGGAGAGGTGCATAAGATTTGACAAAATCGACTATGTTTGCAAAAGGCCTGTTTTTCATCACGTTTTAGTGAAACTGTGTAATGAATTGGGGAAATCTCAAAGAATGAACGTAATAGATCATTGAAATAGCTTTCCAGCGATATATTATGGAGCCCGAACGGATCTCTTTGTAAAACGTTATGTGCATTTTACCGAACAGTACCCAGTAGCGCACCCATTAGCGGGACCACGCTAATTTTGAGGCAGTGTTACTGCCATTTAGCACGCTCAGTAGCGTGAGCAAACCCTCCAGGTGCGCGGGAGTGCTAGTGGGGGGTCGTTTTAAGGCTATATTTCGTCCCCCCACAAACCCAAAACATAAAAACTTGCTCTACAAAGGAGAACTCTAAAAAACCTAACTCCTTAAGGGTCCTTCCACCACCCAAGGTAAGTTATAATGGTGATTCTAAGTTAATTTCAATTTCCCAACATATTATTAACATGGGTATACCCTCCATATCATTAGATATTCGATTGAGCATCATTTTTGAGAGGAGAAACCCTAGAACTCCAATTCAAGGAGATTGAACATAAAAAAGGTAATAGCTTCACCTTCTAGTTGGTTCTAGCATTTGTTTGATGATTATAAGCCCTAGTTCATGAGATATGAGTTTATGGATTTGATAGAAAAGCAAAACAATTATAGGTTTAGGGTGTTGAGTGTTAATTATTGGTTAAAGGTGTTGTTTAGCTTATGGGTGATAAAGAATAATATCGATTATAACCATTTGAAATTTTAGAATTTATTTAGGATCAAGAGAATGGGTTATTGGGTATAGAAACACCATTAATAAGGATTATGAAGCTTTATGTCACCAAGTATTTGAGAAAATGCTTAAGTGACCAAAACATGAGAATTATTGCTAATATGGAATCCATTTGACTTGTATTGATATAGATTAAAGTTGAAAGGGTTGGCGAATATTGTATTACACTCAAGAGCAGGAAGTTAAGGCATGTGAGGCTAACTCTCTATTTTTGGGAATTTTAATGATTCTCCCTACACTATGTTTCTTTTACGACATATCAATTGCCTCGGAAATATAGTTAAGCCTAGTTCCTTGAATAGTTGTAGAACTCCTATTCCTTAGTTTTATTACTCGTTCATGACTTTCATTCTGAACGTTGTGAGCTCAGTTCGTATTCAATATAGACTTGGGTTTCATTCCCCGAAGTCTCAGTATAGCTTACTCACAATGTCATAAACAGTTGCAGTTTTAGTGTTCATAACCAGTTCAAGAATACATGTCTCATTCTAGTCCTATTCAGTTTTCCAGTATTATATAACTCAGTAGAATTCAGTATTCCAGTATTATGTAACTCAGTATGATTCAGTATTCCAGTATAATGTAACTTAGTGTGATCCAATATTCCAGTATCATATAACTCAGTGTGATTCAGTATTTCACTATTATGTATTGCTGTATAATTCTCAGTTCCTGATTTTAATTCCCTGAATGTTGAACACCTGTATTTGGGCCTGAGGCCGCAGCTAATGATTTATGCAGCTTTGGGCCTGAGGCCACAACTAATGCTTTATGCATCTTTGGGCCTGAGGCTACAGTTTAAGCTTTATGCATTTTGGACCTGAGTTCGCACTTATGTATACGTATACTTGGGCCTGAGGCCGCAGTTTGTGCACACATATATTAGGCATGAGGCCACAGTTTAATATTCAGATAAATAGGTTGTTCATCATTCAAAAGAGGGAGTATTCATATCCTTACTTCGTTTATTCAGTACAACTATTAGTTATCAGTTATCAGTTCAGTTATCACTTCCGTTTCAGTTTCAATAGTTAATATTTCAGTTATCAATTATCAATTCTCAGTTACCAACTTAGTTTCAGTTTTCGTATTTATAATTATTTCTTTTAGTTGCTTTACATACCAGTACAATTCAAATGTACTGACGTCCCTTTTGCCCGGGGCTTGCATCTCATAATGCAGATAATGATTTACATGTTGATGATTCCGAGTGCTAGGATTCTCGTACCAGTTATTTGGTGATCCCAATTCTTTCAGGGCATCATCAATACCTTACAGTCTTCAAATTTTCTGACAGTCAATGTTTTCAGTATTTCATTAGAGGCTTTATAGACTAGAGTAACAATTAGACATAGTCACATGCTTTTCATGTTAAGCTATGTTGGCTACAAATATGTTCCAAATTGTATTAGTATTTCCGCACTTTGATTTATATCATCCAAACTTTCAGTACATCAACATATGTTAGTTTATTTTCTGCATTTAGTATGTTATGATACCACATGCTGATTCAGCCAGCCAGTTGGTTCGCTCGGTCACATGTAGTCAGGCACTGAGTGTCGTGTTACGTCCAGGTCTAGGTTCGGGGCGTGACAAGTTTGTGCTATGTTACGAGACTTTTTGGAATATTCAAATGAGGTTCCGAGTGGTTCGGGTGAGTTTCTGATGAGTTTCAGAATTTTTGGTCAAGGAAACAATTCTGGTCTGGTTCTTCGCACATGCGACATTTTGGAGCATAGGTTCGGCTACGCTTTTGCGAGATTTGTAGCACTTCTGCGAAGGGGAAGGCCGGGGGAAGGGGTTGCTTCTGCGAAGATTTGCATGTAGGTGTGAGAGCCTCTTCTATGGTTGAACGATCGCAAATGCGAATAAGCTTGCTCCTGCGGCTTCCTGGCCGCTTTTGCGCAATAGCAATTGCAACATGAAATTCTCTAGGTGCGGTCCTTTTCCTCGCCAACTGGCTTTACAAATTTGAGCCTTGTCTCATGTCATGACCCTAAACTCGGACCCAGTCATGATGGTGCCTCTCATAAAGACAATGCCAGCCGACACATTCCCAATTCGTTTTAAACAATTAAAATAATATAAGTAAGTCTATAACATAATTATAAAAATCCCAAAATAAGGTGTATAATACAATTGCAGAATAAACATAGCCCGACATCGGGGATGTCAGCAGTCATGAGCATCTATCATAAAAACTACAAGTATGAAGAAGTCTACACAACTATTACATAGTTAAAACAAGAGAAATAGGATATATGAAGAAGCACTAGGCTGCGAACACCGAGCAACTACCTAGTGAATCTCTGGAATCTGCTGGAAAGCTCTCAACCCTCGCAAGCAGGACCTGATGCGCCTGAATCTGCACACGAGGTGCAGGGAGTAAAGTGAGTACTCCAAATCCATGAGTAATAATAATAAAAGTAGACTGAGCAATTAGAAATCACGTAAAGGCACATCAACAGGCTATAAAGAAGCATGAAAAGCCAGCAAAGCAGTGAAACGATGAATATATGTAAAGTCACTTTAGTCCATTTTAAGCTTCTTTAAAAATATCTTTTTAACAGTGAAACAATAAATGGACAGGCAGCTAGAAAAGATAAACACATAAAGAACCGCCCCTTGGGCACAATACCAACAGAATCAGCCCCTCGGGCAACACATGGAACAATACTAGCCCCTCGGGCTATATCTCATATCACAATTGGTGCCCGCGCTAACTGGGGGTGTGCATACTCCTAGAGGGGGCCTTTACGACCCAAACGCAATATCAAGCCATCTCATGGCATCATTATTAGGCTCTCGGCCTCATATGAACAAGCCACATCTTGGCGCACAAATCTCAGGCCCTCGGCCTCATAAATCATAATCAGGTGTTTCCTCACAACATAGGCCATCGTCCTTACTCAGTCAAAATTCTCATAAGTCACTCGGGAAATAGTAAAACATGATGCTCATCCCCAAAGATTATTTAAAACCTCATTTAAGTGTTAAAGTAGAGTAAACATGACTTAGTTATGAAAACCAGTAGAATATAGCATGGCTGAGTTCAAGTATAAAGTCAAAACAGTGAGGAAATTTCAGTAAAAATCCCCTAAGGGTTCAAATAGTTGGCATTCAGCCCAAATATAGCATTCAGTCCAATACATGATGATAGTAAATAGTTTTCAATCAAATACGCGGTAAAATAATCATTCAGGATGGACAAGTCATAATCCCCAATAGTGCACGGCCCCACACTTGTCATCTAGCGTGTACGTTACCTCAATATAGCACAACAATGTGCAATCTGGGGTTTTATACCCTCAAGACAATATTTACAATCATTACTCACCTCTGCACAGTCCAAATCTGTAGCTCGCGATGCCTTTGCCCCTCGAATCGGCCTCCGGATACTCCAAATCTAACAAAAATCAATGCAAAAGCATCAAAATATGCTAAGGAAACAAAGCCCACTCGAAAGAAATCAATTTACAACACAAATACCGAAATTGGCCAAACCCGACCCCCGGGCCCAAGTGCAGATTCTGGTAAAAATCATATCAATGGATTCTTTATCACTCCATGGGTTCATTCATACCAAAAGCATCAAAATCCAACCCCAAACGACCCACAAATCCCAATTTTAGGTATCTAATTTCAAGCCCTAGTTCTTCAATTTTAGGCTTAATTTCCATGATTAATTAGGTAGAATTCACATTAGAATCGAGTATTAAGTCCATGAGTCTTACCTCCAAGTGTGTTCCCTTGAATCCCTCTTCAATCCTCTTTAAAAATCTGCAATCTCGCTCAAAAATGGTAGAAATAAACCCCAAAACCGCGGACAAGATGAGTATTTAAACATTATGCCCAGGCTTTAATTCCTTCTTCACGAACGCAGTCAATGCCTCACGTTCGCGAAGCACAATCCAACTTTGACTAAAAATCCTTCTTCATGATAGCGTCTTTCCAATCACAAATGTGACGGCTCCTTAACTTGACCTTCGCGATCGCACTCCCTCTCCCGCGAACGCGATGAACAAACGCCCTGAAACTCAGCTGCCCAACTTCCTCTACGCGAACGCGCAATCGTTCTCACAAACGCAATACCTAATCAGCTAGGCCTTCGTGAATGCGGAGCTTTCCTCACAAATGAGAAGGCTAAAATATCAGCCTTCACGAGCTAACCCTCCGGGAATGCGAGGACCTACTTGCGAACGCGAAGGTCTAATTTCTCTGCAATACTCAGCAATTTTACTGAAATTCTCAACAACATGAAATGGTCTGATTTACCACCCGGAACTCACCCGAGGTCCCCGTGACCCCAACCAAACATGCCAACATATCCCATAACATCATTCAAACTTCTTGCAATCTTCAGAATGCTCAAAACAATATCAAAACACCAAATCGAATCGGATTTAAGCCTAATAATTCAACAATCTTCTAAATTGCGCTTTTGATTAAAAAAATTTAACCAAACCACGTCCGAATGACCTAAAATTTTGCACACACATCCCTAATGACGCAATGGAACTACTTCAACTCTTGGAATTCCATTCCGGCCCCTATATCAAAATCTCACCTATCAACCGGAAAATGCCAAAAATCCAATTTTGCCAATTCAAGCCTAAATCTACTCCTGCCATCCAATACTCATTCCGATAACACTCCAAAGTCCCAAATCACCTCTTGAAGCTATCCGAACCATCGTAATTTACATCTGAGCCCTCTAATACATAAGTCAATAGCCGGTTGACGTTTTCAATTTAAGCTTTCTCAAAAGAGACTAAGTACCTCAAACCTTACCAAATCCTTTCTAAACCTGAACTAACCAACCCGATCACATATAGAACTGATACACAAAGCAATAAGAAGTAAAAATGATGGGAAACAGAGCGATAACTCATGAGACAACTAGTCGGGTTGTCACATCCTCCCTCCTTAAATAATTGTTCGTCCTCGAAAAGGTCAAGAAATATACCTGAAGCCTCAAACAAGTGAGGATATCTATTCCGCATCTCCTGATTGGTCTCCTAGGTAGTGTCACGCCTCATTTTTCCTACCCCCGGAAGGGTATAAGGGAGTTTTTCCAATTAAAGGACAATCGAAACAGGATTTATTTCAATTAATATTTAGAGTCGCCACTTGGGAGATTTATGGTGTCCTAAGTCACCAGTTCAAATTCCAAATCGAGGAAAGGGTTGAATTTGTATTACAGCCCGGGAACCAGAAATCTGGGTAAGGAATTCTGTTAACCCGGGAGAAGGTATTAGTCATTTCCGAATTCCGTGGTTGTAGCACGGTCGCTCAACTATCATAATTGAATCAATCTTTATTAAACGAGAGCCATGTGATTATCATTTTGTTTGGCATGCGCCTCAAATTATTTTTAAAGAAAGCTAGACTAAATGTTTGAGGGACATAATCTACTCATATTGTTTAATATGGCACACCTCAACTAATCTATTCTTAAAACCCAATTAATTAACTAAAGAAAATTTGCAAAACTTCTACCCATATAAATAGAACCTCAATCTTACTAACTAGTTAGTAAAAATTGGAATAAAGAGGTATTTGACACGAAAATCCGAGTTCCAGTTATTTCAAACCTGGGCCCAATGAGCCCAACATGATTACGAGACAACACCATCACAAGTCTTTAAATTGGAGGCCACTCAGGCCCAAAAGACGAGCATTGGTAAGACATGGATCGAATGAAGCTAAGGGTGGGTAGTTCGAACCCACCAAGTACGAAAGTGGCAAAAACAAAAGAAGAAGGCACTGATAATGGCCGTATTCTACATAGGATAAGTCATTAAATATGCAGGGAGATTCGTCACTCAAAACAACCGCAAATAGCTTCAACCAATAGGAATTGTACTGAATTATCTAAACCTTTATCGATTTTGCATACATACATACATCAAAAAATTAATTAGTGATTACACAGATTTTCAAGGGCATAAGCGTCATTCTTTTCTTAGTGTGACATCAGGAAACAACTTGACCTACATACTATTTTTAATTCTGGTCACAGATCCCATTTAACCTTCTAACAATCAAACTCAAAATTTAAAACTAACATTTCAGATATGATAACAAGCTTCTTTAATATCAGAAAAGTAACATTATGCTAGCATACAACCTACAATTAGTCCTTAATGGTTTCCATGCTTTAGGGATGATAATAATTCAACTATTACAACTAAACATATTACTAAAGGGCGATACAAAATCTACCTCTATTGCAGCAGTACAACATGTATGATTTTAGTAAACGATGGAGCCCTTTAAGATGAATAAGCCACTACTAAATCTAACTAACAGGCCTATACATTGTATACATTGGGTGCATAGGAAGTTACACAACATTAGTATTTAGAATGACAAACACAGATTTACATAGAGTAGAAGATCTGAATGGTAAGCTTAACACATAAACAACACATATGATTGAACATCAAACTTCCACTTCCATTTTTATTTCACTTTCAACTTGGAGATCACATTATGCAGATTCAGAACATGTTTCTGGATTTCAAAACAAAAGGAGAAATAGATAGTTCAGCAGTAGAATCAACCACAACAACAAAACAAACCCAGAAATAACCAAGGGAGGAACTAATTTTGAGCCAAAGTCAAACTAGCAGAAGGATCAAATGATGCTCATAAATCAAAATGCACCCAAAACTTGAAAACCAACAAAATTCAAATCATTTTAACATCTGATTATTCAGGAATCCTTTCACAAGTGAAAGCCTTAAGAATCTCAGAATTTTCTAGTGGAACAATAAAAATTTTGTATGTTTCAGTCGTTTCAGAAATTCTCTCTTTTCTATCTCTTAGGTCTGCCTTGAAAGGCAAGAAAAGGTGCCTTTATAGGCAAGGAAGCAGGGCAAATAACAGGTTTCAGCTTTGCACTTTAGCCCATTTCGAGTTTTCATTTTTGTCTAGATATCCCTATTTAAAAATCTGAAAATCAAATTTGACCCCCACCCAGCTTCCTAGAAGTTTCTCAATAAGTTATATAAGATATTCCTTAGGCCAATTACCTAAATTTTTCCCCAAACCCTGCTATTTACTCTTAAGGCAAAACAGGGTCAGATTGACTCAAAACCAATCTTAATCTTGGGCAAATGGACATGTTTTCTTCAAGCAATAAGATGGTAAATGATAGAACCCAAGCCCAACCCAAACAAACAAAAACAAAACTTAACTTAGAGGAGAGAAATATCAGTCCAATTTCAGAATTGACGCATCACATATAATTAATCAACTTCTTTTCCTCTTTTTTTTTATAAATAAAAATCTTTAAACGGAAATTAACACTAAACTATTGATTTACCAATCTAATTTAGTCTTACAGAAAGGAGAAGAAGCCTATGACTGAAAATTAGACTTAGAAGAGAAAACCAAAAAAAGTAGTCCATTTAAACTTCAAAAAATCTTCGAAGACAAGGATCAACCGAACTCGAAACTCTGGCGAATTCAACAACTTGACCAAATGATGAGAATTTTAACACGAATATTAGTCAAATATTTCCTTCATAGCTAATAGTTCATGCAACAATTTTCATCATGTGCCAAGAAAGAAACAAAGCAGAGGCTTGAAGGAATTGGATCGTTTGAGGCTAAATGTCTGAAATCGGGTCAGAAACAAGGGAAAGGGCATTCTTGACATGAAATGGACTCCTTTTGATGCAAACTGAGGAATTCATGCCGGTTTCAACATGAACTGTGGATGTAATCCAAAAAATTTTGGCAAAAACAAGAAATCTTGGATTTTTATTTTCGGTTCTATAATTTGGTTAAAGTGAGTGACCCTTTGGAGGAATTAATGTCATTAAGTGAATAAGGGGTTGGTGAGGAGTGGCTAGTTAGAATCTAGAGGCGTTCGGAAGTGCTTAGCTGTCGTGAGGCGGAGCTGTGGCGGGAATGGGTGGTGATTTCAGAGAGAAGGGGGTTAGATTTGTTTAAGCTCAGATAAGTTAAAATGAGAGCTCAGGGGGTGAGCTTGGTCGTTTAGTGGTGGGGGACAAATGAAACGACGTAGTTTCGAATGGCGACTATGTCATTTTGGGGGGAATAACTCGGACTGGGTATTGGGCGGGTTCGGGCCGGGTTTCAGGGGTTGAAGGTTTGGGTTGGTGAGTTAATTCAAAGACTAGCCCAAAATTTATTCTTATTTTAAATCCCTTTTTCTTTCATTTCTTTTCACAAATTATTTTTTGTTGTTTTCTTTTTTTCCAAAATTAAAATAAAGAATATAAATTAATTCCTAGGTCCTAATTGACCTAAATACACTAATTAAGCCTAGATGATAATTATCACAATTAATTAAATATAAATTAAAAGAAAACTACTCAAAAAGTTAAAATTAAAAGTGCAAATTGAAATATTTTTGTGATTTTCCTTTTTATAGAATAACTTGATTACTAATTAATTTCTAAAATGCAAAATTAACTCCAAAATGCACATACAACACATTGTTGTATTTTTTATTAATTAAAATAAAATAAACATACACAGACAAATACAAACAATTAACAGAAAATGTCGTGAGAATCCATAAAATTGCGAAGAATGAAAAGAAATTAATTTTGTTTTGAAATTATGAGAGTAATTCATATAGGGCAAAAATCACGTGCTCACAGCTGCCTCTCTTTGCTCGGAAATATGCAAAGTTTTCGGGCAAACATAAAGTGAGCGGATACGAGCGATTTTTGCCCGTTTGAATACTCTGTGGGAAGAATTTTGAAAGATTTGACTGCACCCTGCTTTCGAGGTTGCCTACATATCCTTGGTTAATCAGGAATCAGATCACTATAGTTCAAGAATGTTTGGTAGCTGGGACTATCATGAAGCTATGATTTCACTGTTGCTACTGCTTACTGTTACTGCTTACTGAATCCCTTATTATACCATATTGAAATAAAAAGAAGGTAGACTAGGCTATGATCTATGCATTAAAAAAATCCTATTTATATCTTCAAACATGCTCTTGTGGTTCTTGTTGCCTTATTGACTAGTATTCTCCGGGTGGAATCCCCTTGTTTCCGCCTTGAATTGTGATCTGAGATGTTTTCTCTTTCTCCAGGTGGATGCCTGACTGCTAAAGTCGAATTGTATTCCCTTTCTCTCCAGGTGGCCGTCTAATTTCTGAACTTGAAATGTATTCCTTTATTCTCCAGGTGGGCTCCTGATTGCTTAACTTGAAATGTATTCCCTTGTTCTCCAGGTGGGCTCCTGATTGCTGAAACTTGAATGTATTCCCTTGTTCTCTAGGTGGGTTCCTGACTGCTGAAATTGAATGTATTCCCTTATTCTCCAGGTGGGCTCCTGATTGCTGAAACTTGAATGTATTCCCTTGTTCTCCAGGTGGGCTCCCGATTGCAGAAACTTGAATATATTCCCTTGTTCTCACGGTGGGCTCCTGATTGCTGAAACTTGAATGTATTCCCTTGTTCTCCAGGTGGGCTCCCGATTGCAGAAACTTGAATATATTCCCTTGTTCTCACGGTGGGCTCCTGATTGCTGAAACTTGAATGTATTCCCTTGTTCTCCAGGTGGGCTCCCGATTGCAGAAACTTGAATATATTCCCTTGTTCTCACGGTGGGCTCCTGATTGCTGAAACTTGAATGTATTCCCTTGTTCTCCAGGTGGGCTCCCGATTGCAGAAACTTGAATATATTCCCTTGTTCTCACGGTGGGCTCCTGATTGCTGAAACTTGAATGTATTCCCTTGTTCTCCAGGTGGGCTCCCGATTGCAGAAACTTGAATATATTCCCTTGTTCTCACGGTGGGCTCCTGATTGCTGAAACTTGAATGTATTCCCTTGTTCTCCAGGTGGGCTCCTGATTGCTGAAACTTGAATGTATTCCCTTGTTCTCTAGGTGGGTTCCTGACTGCTGAAATTGAATGTATTCCCTTATTCTCCAGGTGGGCTCCCGATTGCAGAAACTTGAATATATTCCCTTGTTCTCAAGGTGGGCTCCTGATTGCTTAACTTGAAATGTATTCCCTTGTACTCTATGTGGGCTCCTCACTGTTGAACTTGAAATGTATTCCCATGCTTTCCAGGCAGGCTCCTTATTACTAAACATGAAATGTATTTCCATGCTATCCAGGCAGGCTCGTGATTGCTAAACTTGAATATATTCCCTGTTGTTTAGGCGAGATCCCGACTGTTAAACTTGAAATGTATTCCCATGTTCTCCAAACGGGCTCCTAATTGTTGAACATGAAATGTATTCCCATGCTTTCCAGTCGGTCTCATGAGTGCTAAACATGAAATGTATTCCAATGCTATCCTGGCGGGCTACTGATTGCTAAACTTGAATGTATTCCCATGCTTTCCAGGTGGGCTCCTGATTGCTGAACTTGAAATGTATTCCCATATTCTCCAGGGGGGCTACTGATTAGTGAACTTGAAATGTATTCCCATTTTCTCCAGGGGGCTCCTGACTGCTGAACTAGAAATGTATTTCCATGTTCTCCAGGCGGGCTCCTGACTGCTAAACTTGAAATGTATTCCCATGTTCTCTAGGTGGGGTCCTGACTGCTGAACTTGAAATGTATTCCCATGCTTTCCAGGTGGGCTCCTTATTGCTAAACCTGAAATGTATTCCCATGCTATCCACGCGGGCTCCTGATTGCTAAACTTGAATGTATTCCCGTGCTTCCCAGGTAGGCTCCTGATTGTTGAACTCGAAATGTATTCCCATGTTCTCTCCAGGCGGGCTCCTAACTGCTGAACTTGAAATGTATTCCCATGTTCTCCAGCCGATCTCCTGATTGCTGAACTTGAAATGTATTCCCATGTTTTCCAGGCGGGCTCCTGATTCCAACAAAAATAGACAAAACAAAGGAAATTTTCTGCCCCAGTTTAGTAGCTAGGTGCATATGTGAGTGTTAAACTGAATTTTTCTGCTACTATTGAAAACTAGGTCCTATTATCCAGGGAGGTCCTGGAAACTCTTAATTAAAAGACAATTATACATCTAAGTTGTATCTTCTAAAGGTGTAACTTTTGCTAAACCTTGTTATCTAAGAGAGTCTTAAAACTACGTCCTATTATCTAGGAAGGTCTTGAAAATCAAAATCAAGTCTTGTCCTAAAATATGACACTTTTACGACTGAATTATACGACCCTACAACATAATTTACGCTACATTTTGTGATCTAATGGAAATC
>MDKF010500765.1:0-21192 GCA_026770625.1 Nicotiana glauca | reverse complement strand
GCCATGACAAATGATGCCTCCGAACCATGACGCCTTTGAATAATGATACGGAAATTTAAAAGATCCTTAGGTCTTCGCGTGGTGTCTTCCGGCTATGTGGATGATGCCTTTTATTCTATGACATCTTTGGATAGATTGGCGATGTTTCAACCTATGATATGCAATAACATTAAGTAAACAATACAAGGCTTAGTCTTGTAAAATGGAGGTCAGAGCTTAGCTCGATTGAAAAGCAAATAAATAGCGCTAGAAATAGAGCAATATTCATGAAAAGAGGGACAGTGCTTAGTCCCATGAAAAGATGTAGGCAAGGAGTAGCCTCAGTAAAGTGCAGAAGTAGGGATCATTCTCATACGAATGTGGAGACAGGGATTAGCCACATGCAGATGTGGCGGCAGGGATTAGCCTCATGCAAATAAGGAGACAAGGATTACCCTCATGCAAATGGGAGGCAAGGATTAACATCATGCAGGTATGGAAGTAGGGATTATCCCCATGCAGGTAGGGAGTCAGGGATTAGCCTCATGCAAGTATGGAGGCAAGGATTAGCCTCGTGCAAGCAGGGAGGCAAAGACCAGCCTCATGCGAACATGAAAGCAATTATTAGCCTCATGCAAAAATTAGGAGGTAAGGATTAGCCTCATATATGTACTGGGCAGGGATTAGCCTCATATAGGTAGGGAGGCATGGATTAGCCTCATGCAAGTATGGAGTCAAGGATTATCCTCATGTAAGAAGGGAGGCAAGGATTAGCCTCATACAGTTATGGAGGCAAGGATTAGCTTCATGAAAATTTGAGGCAAGGATTAGCCTCATGCAAATTGAGAGGCAATGATTAGCCTCATGCAGGTATGGAGGAAGGGATTAGCCTTATGCAGGTAGGGAAGCAGGGATTATGCTCATGCAAGTATATAGGTAGGGGTTAGCCTCATGTATGTATGGAGGCAAGGATTGGCCTCATGCAGTTTTGGAGGCAAGGATTGGCCTCATGCAGTTATGGAGGCTAGGAATAGCCTCATGCACTTACGGAGGCAAGGATTAGCCTCATACGAAGTAGGATGCAAGGATTAGTCTCATGCAAGTATAGAGGGATGGATTATCCTCATGCAGGTAGGGAGGCATGGATTAGCCTCATGAAAGTATGGAGGCAAGGATTAAATTCATGCAAGTAGGGAGGCAAGGATTAGCCTTATGAAGTTATGGAGGCAAGGATTATCCTCCGACAAATACGGAGGCAAGGATTATCCTCCGGCAAATATGGAGGCAAGGATTATCCTCCGGCAAATACGGAGGCAAGGATTAGCCTCATGCAAGTATGAAGGCAGGGATTAGCCTCATGCAAGTATAGAGGCAAGGATTAGCCTCATGCAAGTAGGAAGGCAAGGATTAGCCTCATGCAAGTAGGAAGGCAAGGATTAGCCCCATGTAGGAATGGAGACAGGGATTAGCCTCATGTAAGTATGGAGGTAGGGATTATCCTCAAACAAGTATGGAGGCAATGATTAGCCTCATTCAAGTAGGGAAGCAAGTATTAACCTCATGCAGTTATGGAGGCAAGGATTATCCTCCTTCAAATAGGGTGGCAAGAATTAGCTTCTTGCATATAGGGAGACAGGGATTAGCCTCATGCTGGTAGAGAGACAGGGATTAGCCTCATGCTGGTATGGAGGCAGGGATTATCCTCATGCAAGTATGGAGGCAAGGATTAGCTTCATGTAGTTATGGAGGCAAGGATTAGTTTCATACAAATTGGGAGGCAAGGATTAGCCTCATGCAAATTGGGAGACAATGATTAGCCTCATACAGGTATGGGGGTAGGGATTAGCCTCATGCAGGTAGGGAGGCACGGATTAGCCTTATGCAAAGGGGAGCAGCAAATAAAAGTAGTAGATTTCTTAGCTGGAGATATATTCAGTGTCTGATGACCTGATTGATAGTGATCTTATTACGTGTATATATTTGTGGACGCTATTGATGCGTCAGGTGTACCTGCGTTCAATCCAAAATTGTAAGTTTTGTGAGGGGGAAGTTGGTTAATGCTTCTTCTGCCAGCCTTGCGCTGCTCTGCTCTACTAGCCCCTTCGAGTTCCCCTAGGTAACACCTGACTGTTATGGAAATCAAGTTTTCAAAAAATATGCAGTTGTTTATAAAAATAGAGTTATTTTAGAAATATATCGACACATTAAGATGAACTAGTGACTATAACAAATCTCAAAGGCATTGCAGCTCTCTTATGTCTCCTCAAAATTCTACCCAGTTTAGTAGGTGATCCATCGGCTATTTTGGGATAATAAGCCTTGCTTAACCTTCTTCAGAATTTTGAGAATCCTTCTCATAATTCTACCCCAGTTTGTTAATCAATTTCTGACTGTCATACACATGTTGGCGTTGGCTGGACTTGCTTGGATTTTAAGGGTCCTCCTCAAAATTCTGCCCTAGTTTCTGATCTTGCGGGATGAAATTTTATTATGATATGACCAAACCCATAAGGATGCCTATGTATCCCCTCTTTAGTGGGAATCAGGTCAAGCATAGTTCAATTACATCAGATGAGACAATGTAAGTAATCAAAGCATAATATCTCTTGACTCCGTTTGAATTTATTGGTTTTAGCCAGATTTCTCCATCTAATTTTGCGAGTATGAGTGCTCCTCCTATCAACACCCTGTGAACTATGTACATACCTTGCCAGCTGGGAGAAAGTTTTCCTTTGGCTTCATCTTGATGTGGGAAGATCTTCTTCAGCACCAACTGACCTAGTGCAAATTGCTTTGGTTTGACCCTTTAGTTGAAAGCTCTGAACATTCTATTCTAATAAAGTTGTCCGTGACACACTACATTCATCCTCTTTACATCTATAAGGGCCAATTGTTCATAGCGGCTCCTTATCTACTCTGCATCGCTGAGTTCAGATTCCTGTATGACTCATAAAGAAGGAATCTCTACCTCGACTGGGATGATAGCCTCGGTACAACAAACCAGCATGTAGGGATGATAGCCTCGGCCAACCGTAGTGCGTATCCCAATAAAGCAAAAGGTAACTTTTTGTGCCATTATTTGTGGTTTTCTACCATTTTCGTTAGTATCTTCTTGATGTTTTTGTTGGCGGCTTCTATGGCTCCATTCATCTTAGTTCTATAGGCCACAAAATCTTGTGCTTCATTTTGAAAGTTTCACACATATCTTTCATCAGGTCACTACTGACATTGGCAACATTATAACTAATAATGGACTTGAGAACTCTGAATCGGCAAAAAATACGATCCTTGAAAAAATCTGCAATAACTTTCTTGGCTACAACTTTGAAAGATGTGACTTCTACCCACTTCGTGAAGTAATCACTGGCTACCAGAATAAACATGTGTCCGTTTGAATCAATGGGTTCAATCGGACCAATAACATACATTCCCCAGGCGTCGAATGGCCAAGGTGATCTTGTTGGATTGAGCTCATTTGGCGGCACTTTTATCATATTGACATGCACATGGCATTAAAAGCATTTGCGGACATACAGGATGCAATCCTTCCCTAGGGTCATCCAAAAGTAACTGACCTTGAGTATCTTTTTAGCCAAAAAAAACCGTTCATGTGTGGGTCGTAGGCCCCGAAATGTACATCCTCAAGTAGCTAGAAGCTTCCTTTGCGTCGACACATCTTAGTAAACCCAAATCAGGAATTCTTTTGTACAAGTTTCCTCTATTGTGGAAGAAGTGATTGGACAATCTCTGGAGGGTGCATTTCTGAGTGTGATTTGCATGCTTCGGATATTCTCCCTTCGATAACTACTTCTTAAATTCATGAAACCATGGCTTTCCATCCGTCTCTTCTTCAACATGAGCACAATACGCCATCTGGTTATGGATCTTCACCAAAATGGGATCAATATAATTCTTATCTGGATGTTGTATCATAGATGACAAGGTGGCCAATGCATCGGCAAACTCATTCTGAATTCTGGGCACATGTCAGAATTCTATCTTCACGGACCTTTTTCTCAATTCCTGCATATGGTGCAGATATGGAAATATCTTGGTGGACCACTATCCTTGAACTTGGTGCACAAGCAAATCTAAATCACGGATCACCAGCAGCTCCTGAATGTTCATGTCAATTGCCATGTTGAGCCCTAGTATGTAGGCTTCATACTTTGCCATGTTGTTGGTGCAAGGAAATCATATTTTAGCAGATACCAGATAATATTGACCAATTTCTGATACCAAAACTGCTCAAATGCCCAATCCTTTGAAATTTGCAGCTCCATCAAAGAACATCTTCTGACCTTCATATGATTCAGTAATGTCTTCCCCTACAAACGACAATTATTCGTCAATAAAATATGTTTTCAATGGTTCGTATGCTCCTCCCACATGATTTTCAGCCAGGTGGTCCGCCAATGCTTGTTCTTTGACCGCCTTTTGAGTTATAGACAATATCAAACTGAATTAAAAGTTTTTGCCATTTTGCAAACTTTCTAGTCGGCATAGGCTTCTGCAATATGTACTTCAGAGGGTCTATCCTTGATATGAGGTATGTAGTGTAAGAACAGTAGTAATGCCTTAATTTTTGAGATGTCCATCTCAAAACACAACAGGTGCATTCCAATAGAGAGTACCGTTCTTCGTAAGCTATGAACTTTTTACTTAGTTAGTATATGGCATGCTCATTCCTTCCTGTCTCGTCATGTTATCCCAAAACACATCCAAACGCTCCATCCAATATAGATAGATAGAGTAACAATGGTCATCCTAGTTCTGGCGGGACCAAAACTGGTGGTGGACAGGTACTCTTTGATCTTGTCAAAAGCTTTCTAACAATCCTCTATCCAGCTTGTTTCGGCATCTTTCCTCATCATCTTGAAGATGCGTTCACATATAACTATGGATTGTGCTATGAAGCGACTGATATAATTGAGATGTCCTGGGAAGCTCATCACGTTCTTTTTGCTCTTAGGTGGTGCTAACTCCGGAATAACTTTGACTTTTGACGGGTCCTGCTCGATCCCTCGACGACTGACAATGATTACCAATAATTTTTCTGCGGGAACCCCGAAGGCACACTTTGCGGGATTAAGTTTCAGGTTATACCTCCTTATCATATTAAAAAACTCCATCAGGTCCTCTGTGTGATCTGCGGCCCTCTTGGATTTGATAATGACATCGTCCACATACATCTCTATTTCTTTATGTATCATATCACGGATGATGTTTGTCATAGCTCTCATGTAAGTAGCACCAGCATTCTTCAGACCGAATGGCATCATCTTGTAACAGTATATACCCCAAGGTGTAATGAAAGTTGTCTTCTTCATCCATCCAAAATTTGGTGATAACTCACGAAGCAATCCACAAAGGAATCGAGTTCATGATTGGCGTAGTTGTCGATCAAAATGTGTATGTTTGGTAGTGGGAAGTCGTCCTTAGGACTTGCTCTGGTTAAATCCTGATAGTTAACACATACTATTGCTTTACCATCTTTCTTCGGAACTGGCACAATGTTGGCTAACCAAGTAGGATACTCAACCACCATGAGAACTTTGGCTTTGATCTGTTTGGTAACTTCCTCCTTAATTTTCAGGCTCATGTGTGGTTTGAACTTTCTGAGTTTCTGCTTCACTAGCAAACACATGGGATCAATATGTAATTTGTGAGCCACTATGGGCGTGCTCAAATTGGTCATATCATCATAAGACCATGCGAAAATGTCCTCATACTCTTTTAGGAAACGAATGTACTTTTCCTTCTCTATTGGTGATAAGTGAATGCTGATGCGAGTCCCTTTGACGGTCTCACCGACTCCCAAATTTACTGCTTTGGTTTCATCCATAATGGACTTAGGCTTATTCTCAAAATTTTTTATCTTCCTGAAAATTTCCTCGAGTATCTCGCCTTCTTCATCTGAATCACTAATCTCATTTTGCGTTGCCTCATTACATGTCACAGTCACTGGTTCATCAAGAAAAGTAATAATAAGGTTGTAGAAATGAAAAGTGTAAAAACAATAATGAATAATAAAGAGCAAATGCATTTGATTAAAACTTAAAAATCATTCAGACAAAGTACGGATCGATGAATCGAGCATTTATTTTGAAACAAGTAAATCTTAAAACAAAATTACGGGAAATCTTAAATGCCTAGAATGGCTATAGAAGTAAAATCTTCCAAGCTACCCAGGGACTCGGTGGGCTCGGGATGGAGTGGCAGTCCAGTTACTAAGAATGGATCCCTTCTTTACGGTCTGAATATTGAGGCCTTCTTCCTTCTTCCTCTCAATTACGGCACTGCAGTCCATGTCTTCATCCTCTAAGAACAAATTCTTCAATCCAGCTAGTGCTTCCTCTTCTGCAGTCCCTCATATTGTATCAGCTTGGTAAAAAGCTTGTTCCAAGCATGGCACTGGTTGCTCGAGAGGGTAATATAGTCAATGCCATGGAGGCGACCAATTTCTATACTCTTGCCATGTGTACTGGTATCCGAGCCCAAAGGTGGTACCATGACTTTTCAGCTGTATCAGTTTAGTGATACCTTGGAGGTTCATTCCCAACCCTTTGCCAGGTTCATATCAGGACCAGGCCAATAAGCTTTTTATTTTACCACTCAAGTATTTATCCTTCTCGACGGCATTGACCCGTTCAATATGGTGATAGGTTTCCCCTGCTAGCTTTCTTCTATGTCCAATAACAGGGATGGTTTGACTGGTGTAGATAGGGTTACTTCCATCTCCGTGGATGATTACCTCCTAACAGTTCCATTCGAATTTTATGGCTTGATGTAGTGTGGAAGGCACGACCCCAGCAACATGGATCCATGGTCGACCTAGCAAAAGATTATATGAGGCTGGTATGTTCAGCACCTGGAACTCGACGTCAAACCAAGTTGGCCCCATATGAAAGCAAATGTTGATTTCCCCGATTGTAGCCCTCTAGGACCCATCAAAAGCTTTCATATTCATGCTTACTACCAGTATTTCATCGAAATCTTTGTCCAACCTTTTCAGAGTATCCAATGGGTAAATATTTAGGCTTGAACCTCAATCAATCAGGACCCTGGCAATGAACTTGTCTTCAAATTGCACTGTAATATGCAATGCTCGATTGTGATTCAACCCCTCAGGCGGTAGCTTATCTTTGTGGAAGATAATATTAAGACTTTCCAGTACTTACCTTACATGTTGACCATTTCTCTGCCAGTGATGTTATTGGGTACATAAGCCTCGCTCAACACTTTGATTAAAGCGTTCTTATGTGCCTCTAAATTTTGCATCAGTGATAGGATAGATATCTGAGCAGGGGTTTTGTTCAAATGGTCAACAATGGAATACTCCTTTGCTTGCACTATCCTCCGTAGGTTATCTAGCCATGTCCCAATGATAGGCTACCTGGTAGTGGCATCCTTACTTGAACCTCTCAAATGTTTAGGTGTATAGACTCTTCAAGTTCTACTCATTCCGTGTGCAGCGTTAGATTCCTTTACATTGGCCTTCCCTTTTCGCCGAGCCTCGGCAACATAATCACATGATATTGCTTTTGAATCAAAGGGAGGTGTGGATGCTATTGTCACTATGAAAAGTGTGACCATTTCTATTTCAAATGTTGCGGGCGTGGCCGTAGGCAGAGCCACCTCTACCTAGAATGGAACTGATGTAGCTGCTTCAACCTCGATTGGTGACTGGGTTTGTACCATAATAGGAGTAAGTGTGACTGCAATTTAAAATAAATTGCCTTATCGAATAAGCACAATCGACCCCTCAGGGTCCCATTCTTCATTTGTTTCTATCGCATGTACTCTACCACCTCTATGATCAAGGAGGGGGTTGTCGCGGACATTAGGTGAGAATTTCTTTGCCTGAATGACGTTGTTGTCGGCTAGCATCTCGATTTAATCCTTCAATGTTCGGCTTTTGGCAGTGGTGTGCCCCTTCATACCTGGTGTGGATTCTTTCCATAAATGTCTTGATGACCATGGCCAACCTGGTGTGGATTCTTTCCTTTTTTATTGGGAACACTATCAGGCCTAACAAGCACACAATGAACACGAACACTCTACGGTAGATGTGACCCAGAGAAGTGAGATAGAACTCATCATGGTAAGCATGGTAGGACTTGCTATGACCATACCTCTCATACATATATTCGAAGGTATGTAAGATTCCTTCAGGCACACTAGGTCGACATTTTTCTTCAGCCCCATCATCTTTAAAAAGACTTTGCCAGTACGGTTCTCCGGCACCAATAGTCCGGGACTATCTAAAATCAATCCCGCAAGCCCTCCAATTTTTTCTAGAAGCGGCGTCATTTCTCTGACACCGAAACAGAACACGACCCTTTCATTGTCCTAGAACAAAGTGACAACCTCGATAAACTTGAGGAAAGGTCCTACCCTCACCAGATTCGACTATTTATACATTCATGATCAGCATATCGGCATTTAGTTCTCCAAATTAATGCATAGAACGTGGTTATGTCCATTAGGATTATGGAAACCCCGATGGACTTTTGGATAAGGCATAACATAAAGGATCATAATATGGACAACATACGGATCTGACTAGGTTTGACCATGATACATGCACCATTCTGACCAGAGTAAGGTTACTATGGAGCTTTAGACCGGTACCCTCGAGTGAACAACTTGAGGGGGAAAGGCATGGAACCGTCGACTGCAAAGCTGATCGACTAGTTTTACCGTAAATAAGCCTTTTCAAATTTAAGGGTAATAAATAGGAAGAGCGCTACTACTCATCAAGTGTTGCTATAGGTTTTGATACACACGAGTTGAGTATGATGTGGAGCATGATTTATGCAGTAATTAATATCATGTAGTCAAGTATTTGCACGTAGAAAAAATAATAAATATAATATTTAGATAATTGAAAGGCAGTTACGGAAAAGAAAACAACGAGAAAAGTCAGTTTCTGGAATAAAGAATCATAAATGCCTAAAACAAAATACATAGGTAAATTCAAATAAGGGGAAGGGTACAGGATACAACATGCTTGGACTAATTCATGAAATAAGTTAGTTATGGTAAGAGCCTAAGATATCCCCTGCAAAGTCGCCATGCTGTCGCGTACCCTTTTTCTCTCTTTGACGGGGAAAGTCCGGGTTTCGACATTAATAGGGGGTAATATCTCATTTTCTTTTTGGGAATTTGGGTTTTGAAAAGTCGCCACCTAATGGATTATGGTGCGTTCGGGCACCAGGGTGATTAACTCTTGGACTGGTATGCATTACAAGAGATTTAGTGTAAGGGCTTGAAAGAACCTTGAGGGGAAGGTGTTAGGCACCCCTCTCGGTCCACAACGGTGGGTCACGGTCGAACTTATACATATGAATTAGTCCTTTAACAAATAAGTAGTTGAAACACATAATTGCAAATAAAAGTATGTTGGACATTGTATGACTCAGATAATAAGACAAAGAATTTGAACAAGTTGCGTATAAAAGAGTAAGGCTTAAACAAAAGGAATTTGGGAAGAAGGGGTCCTAGGTTGGTTAGCCTACAGGATCACCCAACACAATGCCCGGTAAACACTTCTAAATAAGGGGCTACACGTGACATTAGCGCATAGTCATCGTATCCCTTTCCACTTAATTCCTTCCCCTTTGTCATAGCCTATAGCGTTCTAGTACTTGACAATGTCCTATGCATGCACTACCCGTCCCTTCCTCGTGGCCCTAGAGGTATTTTAGGACCTTTATTTTTGGATAGTTCAAGACTTTTCTAAAGTTTTAAAGGATAAAAATCTAGGAGTCAATCTAGAACAATTAGGACTGCATTTAAAGGAAACAAGTAATAGGCCCACAGTTACCTCCACAAATATAATAAGTAAACGCACGTCTTCAAACAACATTCGAGTACTTAAAAGAGAATCCCAGAGCATGATATTTAGGTGAGCAAGGGTTATACAGTATTGAATTAGGACTAAGTGTCGGAAATGCTATTTAGCTTGCCCACTGATTTAAACCTGTTAAATTTGGACAACTTTTTAATAACAAAAGCATAGTTTCAAAGTTGCAAAATTTTAATCGCCTTAAGGCTTGCCTAAACCGGAACACTGGTGTCCTAAGAGCAGGATATCTACGTTGGTGCAGTAAATCAGTGAACAGTTTTAAACGGATATTTGAGATCCTATAGACATGCTTTCTAGCAGTAGTAAGCTAAGTCGGTGTTTGAAAACTCATTAAAGAAGCGTACAGTTGATTGAACCAGTTCCAAAATGAAAAAACATGAATTAAACTGAATTGTCTAATGATCGAGGCCTACCCTGCACTACTATTGAATAGTTAGAGAGGGTCAAAGCAGCTTTTACCCAATTAAGGTCGCGATCGATTTCCACAGAGAGGTAAAAGTTGGAGTTGAGTATCTACCTAATTTGGAGTTGTGTAATTGCTCTTAATTGCACTTCTTAACATTTTTGGGTTTTTGTTTAACTTCTTATTTTATCAACTACTATGCTAATTTAAAATAGATTAAGCTAAGAGTTATAATGATACAGGTTGTTCAAATGGTTTAAAGGGCACTAGGGTAGTGACGTCCGCCTAGGTAGTCAATTGACGGGTACTTGAGTCTAGGGCACGTTTGAGATATTTGGGGAGTATGATACAACCGTTGCACGACTTCACCCACTCTACACCTCTCGGTGGTTCGAGTGATTTTGCGTGAATTGACTTTCTCAAGACCAATTGGGTACGAAAATTTGCACAAACAACTAGGGTTCTAGTTGGGTATTACTCTCTCAAGGTTTAACCCTTTCATTGGGGCTATCAATCTCTTGAGTACGCCCCAGTTCCCTATTGAACCAATTTCGGAGACTTGGGCTCTCTTTCTCAAGAAGAGCCCATGTCAACTAAACACAAACTAGTGTTTGCAACAACTAATTCATAAATTAACCATGAAATTGGCCCAAATATCAAACACTCATAGTCAATTTAGCCCTAAAATACAAGACCCTTCAACTTCCTACACTATGGTTGAGCCACAACCTAGCTTATGGGTCTAGCCACTCATATTTAAAGAATAAAAGCAAGAAATAGATGAAGAAAAACTCATATTAATTAATTAATAAGATAAATAACATGATTCAATGATGAAATATAGATAAAATTGCCCAAAATGGTTAAAATATTCGAACCCACGAGCGCAGCTATGTTCTGAATCTATATGCCTCACCTAAAAATGGAAAAGAAGCTATTTATACTAAGCTGACAATTCTGGACAAAACTACCACTATAGGGTTAGTGTGGACCGCACAAAATGGTGTGCGCCCACACTAGGGCTCTGAACTTGAAATCCCATCTCTCTAAACTCAGGCACTGCGGACCGTAGAGGCTTCTAGTGCGATACTCATAAAATGGAGCGCGAATCTCCTTAGCTTGAAAAACTCACTTGGCACTTCTCTGATTCTTGGCTCTACGGATCGCACAATGTCGAGTGCGGCCACATTGATCTTAGTGCGGATCGCACAAAACCTAGTACGACCTCTTCGCCTGGAAATCAACCTCTTTGAATCTCCTTATGCGGACCGACAAAAGGGTGTGCGGCCGCATTGGGACGGTTCTGCCTGAGATTTGTCTTATCTTGGTACTTGTGCAAGTTTCAATACTTTTTGAGCTGGTCTTTGGCATCTTGTCACTTTGTTGATCAAGCCTGCATTCAAGCATAACTTATCAGCCTTTTGCGACTATTTTGTATGAATTTCCAATCAAAACATACGCAAGAAGGAGTATAAAATGCGTCAAAGTCCCTAGTTATCAAATCCCTTAAACTTAAGCTTTTGCTTGTCCTCAAGCAAACAAAATAAGACCCACCCCTTAAGGGAAAATCCATGAAGTTTTCAGATGTGCTAAACTAACCTCATCTAGCATCAATTGGGACTAACAATTGCCCTCAATACAAATGAATCATTAACAACTTTTACTCTTTGAAACTCCGCGGATTAAGTGCAACACAAGAGCATCAAGAATTGACTCAACACATCAAAGAACTCTTTTCTATTAATTCGGTCATTGTGGAACCCAAACTCACACATCCTGAAGTCTCCCTAAGCAAACCTCACCTTTCGAATATTGGCATTTAGAACGAGGTTAATGGAAGTTTACTCATCTCTCTCAAGAAAAAGTCATAAGTCTGGCTCTAGGTACCATATGCTTGGCATTTATGCGAGTATCCACTAATGTACGCTTCATTCAACTAAAGATCATATAGGGATTTTGTGGAGACATTGTGAAGGCTTTTGGTTCAGGGTTGGAAATGTTTTGGTCTAAGTAGGATTCATTTTTCTTTAAGCACTTCTTTTGATTCGTTTGGCACATATTCATTTGACTCTTTGAGTCGTTTCACTTCTTTCTAAGGGGTTAGAGAGACACACTGTCACTCTTTCTTATGCATTTCAAACCTTTTCTCATTTTCAACTTTCCACACCTTTCATTCTTTGCTTTTCTTGAATCCCTTTTATTCTTTTTCATATTGAACATTTTATTTGTCATTTTTGTGCTTCACTCTTTTTCATTGCCTTCCCTTTTCTTCATTTTTGCGCCTTTTTACAACTTTGTTGCAATCCTCATTTCTCTCCCAAACTTATACTTTTGCCATGTGCTAAAGGAAAGATCGGGTTCCAAGAAAAGGGTATCTTTCATAACGGGTATAGGCTTGTATCATGGTTCTTGAAGGAAAAAGGTCTACGGCTCAAAAGGGTTGACTAGGGATCTTATCACTGGTAGGTTATGGATGCGTTCAACTATTATTTGGACCAGGGAGAGCCTATAATCATGTCTCAAGTCAAAATTCACTTAGGATTTCACCTCAAGAAACAGTTAGGGCAAGTTCTAGACCAATGGCTCAGGAATTGGACTTGCAATGAGATTTCTAAAGACACAGAGTCGGGGGCCCACAACGGCCTTAGATAAGATTTGAGCACACAATGGTCCCGAAAAACCACTTGATGATTATCAGTCAACACAAGAGTCTCAAGGTCACGAATTTCACCATACTAAACACAACAAATTGTTTTTGACCATGAGATCAAAGGAAAATGTGCTAGGCCCAAGTGATGCTTTGCTTCAGGCACCATTAACTACTAACTACTAAAAACAAAAAGAAAAATGGACTGAAACCCTTAAGAGGTTTGTCACGCCATCTATCATTGGGAAGAGGCACCCGGTTCACACAAAATCCACCTTTGGAAAGAACCGTGGCAGTAAGAAAACCAAAATATTATTGCAAACTTTCAAAACACGAAGCTACGAATCACAAATAACAAGCTAAGAACGAAAAATTTGCAGAAAGTAGAATGAATATATACATAAGGGGATTTGAATATACAATAGATGGGATGAATATTTACAATATAACATAACTTTATATACAGTCCCAACGTAAAATAAAATTGCGATAAATGTAATGAAATGTTAAAATTATATACAACCCAAAGATGAAAAGACAAAGAAAGCATAAAAGTATCAAATATATGTACACTCATCCGAATGAATCCATGAAATAAAAAGTAGGGCCTACCCCCTCAAATGAAAGACGACATTATCCCCAATGCCAACTAAACAAAATAAGCACCAAAAAGATAATGGAAAAGGATATAGAGACTCCCTATGGCCTATCTGTCTGCATGGGCTCCTGAGTGGTCCCTGGGTCCTCACTGTGCTCGAAAACCTCAGACTGGTTCCCTGTAGGCTGCTGCTCTGCTACTGGGACCTGGTCCTAGACCTGGACAGGCTCTCGAGGTGCATCCTGTGGCACACTAGATGAAGCCTCTGGTGGGTCGGCCAACTAGATGACAGCATCGTCCACTTTGGGAATCATCCTCCTCCTTTTGGGAGGCCTCAGTGACTGCACTAGCTGGAATGAGCTTCTGGTACTGGGTCCTGGAGTAGTAAATCTAAAGGCAGCTGATATGCCTTCAGTCTGGCAATATCAACACTCAACTCCTTCACGGACTCCTTGGAGGCCCGTGTCTTCCTCAATTTCCTGTGCTCATTCGCAATCTCCTTGAGAGCCTTGCTATGTGAATCAACAGAAGTACTGAGCACCTTCTGGTTTTCGAGGATTTTCTTTTGGTTCTCTAGAATCTCTTTGAGAGCATCCTCTATGGACTGTGTGACCTGCGTAGGTGGAGGAGCCGACTGAGCCTCTACTGTAGTATCAAGATGGGCAACTTGGATGATGCTGTCTGCATCTAGTTGTTGATACAGAGAAGAGCCTGGCTCAGTCGGTGGGCAGTCACCGGGTAAGCTCGAGAAAAGGGAATCATCGGAGCTGCTAAGCTGGATGGAGATGGAGAGATATCAATTGAGGTGGAGGTAGGCTGAGCAGGAGCCACTACCACATATAGCTCTTCAGACTGGATAATTGGACCAGTAGCTGTACCCTTGAAGTTCTTGCTCTTGGGGTTGTCATCCCCCTGCATGTTGTACCAAGATAATGGGGCCTTTGGTTTTTCTTTTGATGTCGAATGACCTCTTTTCAACCTTTAAGTCCTGGAAGTAAATTGTTAGAAAGCTGGGGAAAGGGTAGTTTCTGTCATGCTCAGCACCGACAATTGTAATTATCATCGAGATCACATTTCCCACATTGATTGGGTACCCCGCCATAATCGAAGCCACGAATACTGCCTGGTGAAGAGGAAGGTTATTTCCATGAGTAGTCGGGTCCAGTCTGCTGAACACAAACATTTCCCACCCCTTTGCCTCGAAATTCAAACTATGTCTCAAAATCTTGACGCCCGCAGTCAACCAATCGGGGGTGGTACCTGGGATTGCCATATATTGTACAATGTACAATGTCTCATACTCCTCATCAAAGTCAAGGTAGTCATTTACAGTCTTCCCGTCAAACAAAACCTTTAGGTTTCGCACCTTGGTCACTTTGGTGCCCTTTTTGATGTGGGCAAAATTGGGGTAGAATTCCTTGACAAAGTGCTCGTTGGCATCTACACAGTCACCCAAAAAATGCTCCCGGCCAATTGTCTCCCTAAACTGCCTCTATACATTATGGTTGTGAGGTATCAAGTCTCTATCCACAAAACTCCTTTTTGGGATCAACTTCCTCACCAGCCACCATTCCCGAAATTTATGATATGCTACTACACTCACGAACCTGTCTTGCCACACCTCCAGTTTTCTCGTTCTAGAAATACCCCCACCTGAGGTACACCTCCTTCTCCAACTACTTCTTCTCCTCCTACTTCCACCTCATCACCTACTGCACCCTCTCCAAATAATGAAGCTGTGGGAGAGATGGAGTAATCCCCACTACCGGCAACTGAGCCTTCAGACGATTTAGAAGAAATATTTACTGACGGTTGGGCAGTGGGTGATGCTGGTAGTGTGTCTCTTTGCATGTAGCTCTCCGGCCAGTCAAGGATATGTGTTGGCACGAAGTCTGAGGAAATCTCTCGAGAAGGCTCATACTCACTCCACAACATGTCAATGGCTCTATCAGCCGCCTTTATAATCTTTCTTGTTTTTTTAATATTTTCCCGGACTTGAGGAGTGAGTTTTATCATTTTTTGTTTCCCTGCCCGGGAGGATTCTCCTCTGTCTGGTTGTTTAGAGCCTTTACCTCGTTGTCTCACCATTGTCTGCAAACACATTCCAATAAGCTTGTTAGTATCAGTAGAACCAGTTAAAAGCAGTGTTGCAGAAAGAGTTGCAGAACAAACAAGAAAAATTGCAGACAGTTTTCAGAAGCCACCTAGTGGGACCGCACAAAATGGTGTGCAGCCGCACAGGGGTCAATGCGGACCGAAAAATATGGCCATGCAGTCATCACAGAGGTGGGGTTCAGACTACCCACACTATGTATATAGGCAGTCCGGACCGCATAAATATACTGGGGCCGCACAGGGACCAATGCGGTCCGCCTAAAATGTAGTGCGGCCGTAGTCCCTCGGGTTTAGCTTTCAGGTATTTCATCAATGCGGACCGCACAAAATGGTACTGCGGACCGCAGAGGGGCAATGCGAACCACACAGAAATGGCCGCGATACGCACTGAATGCCCAGCTATGTCACTAAGTTAGGGTTCAATGTATTTTTGATTTTAAGCCAAAATTTGCACTTAATTAGTGTCCCTACATATTGCCCAGTGTATTTTAACTAACTAACTCAATTTTAATCAAAATATTAACTACCCTAACCTAATCTATGAAAGAAATACGGGAAGAAGAGAAATAAAATCTTAGTAAAACAAAAAGGAAAAGAAAATAACAAAATTAAAGCTGTCAAATAGAAGTGGATTTACCAAATGTGAGATTTACAGGTGATTAATGAGTCCTAGTAGGTAGTTACGAGTAGATGTTATGATGAACAGTAATTCTATGAGTTTTGAGAGTCATAGGATCAAAAAGTTTGAACGTTGGGCCTAAGACACTATTTATAGAAAAAGCCCTGGGGCCCAGCTTATCTACCCCAGTACGGACCGCACAAAATGGACTGCGGTCCACACTGCACAATAGTTTCCAAGCTTGAGGAGGCAACACACTGCGGTCCGCACAAAATGGACTGCGGCCACATGGTCCACCGCGAACCGTTCAAAATGTAGTGCGGCCGCAGTTGCAAACTTCAGAGAGGTCACATTTCACCCTTCATCACTACGGTCCACACTAAATGTAGTGCGGCTGCATGGCAAAGTTCAGAGACCTGAACACTTTTTCTACCATATCCAACACTGTACCAACACATTCTTGTAACATCTCACAACCAGTTAGCCCAAAAATCAATCCTATACTACAAATGAAAATCAAATGAAAATAAAAAGAGAAACACACGTGTTGCCTCCTAAGAAGCACCTGATTTAACGTCGCGGCACGACGCCGGTTACTATCACATCATTTGAAATGAAGGAGTGCCACAACATGGCTATCATCAACTTTTACCAAGTAATGCTTGACCCTATGCCCATTCACTCTAAAAACTTCCCCACTTTTGTTCTTTAAATCAAGAGCACCAAATGAGGTCACACACACTGCTTCAAATGGTCCACTCCATTTTGACTTGAGCTTTCCCAGGAAAAACTGTAGCTGAGAGTTGAATAAGAGCACCAAATACCCCACCTTTAACTCCTTGCCTCGAGTATACTTTTCGTGAAGGTATATCATTTTATCCTTATACAAGGACGAACTAGAGTAGGTATAGAATCTAAAGTCGTCAAGTTCATTGACTTGCTCCACCCGAAGATTAGCAACTACATCACAATCAAGATTAAACTTCTTCAAGGCCCATATGGCCTTGTGCTCTAACTCCACTGGTAAATGACAAGATTTTCCAAACACCAACCGGTATAGTGACATACCAATTGGAGTCTTGTAAGAAGTTCGGTAAGACCACATTGCATCTCCAACTTCTTAGACCAATCGATCCTATTGGCATTGACGATTTTAGACAGAATGCTCTTTATCTCCCTGTTGGTCACTTCAACCTGGCAACTTTCTGGAGGATGATAAGGCGTAGACACTTTGTGGTTAACACCATACTTGGAAGGCAATGCATCAAAGGCTCTATTGCACAAATGCGATCCTCCATCACTAAAAATTGCACGAGGAGTGCCAAACTTTGTGAAAATGCTCTTCTTTTGAAATGAAATCACACTCTTAGCTTCATTGTTGGTCAAAGCCACAACCACGACCCATTTTGAGACATAATTAACCGCTACAAGAATGTAGGTGTTTCCGCACGAGCATACAAATGGGCCCATATAATCAATACCCCATATATCAAAGATATCCACTTCGAGAATGGTGTTTTGAGGCATCTCATCTTTTCTAGAAATACCGCCCGCTCTCTGACATTGGTCACACCTTTTTATGAGATCACTTGCATCTTTAAACAAGGTTGGCCAATAAAAACCACAACTCAAAACTTTTGAAGTTGTCCTCGCCCCTCCATGATGGCCACCATGCGGAGAGGAATGACAAGCCTCCAAGATACTCAATTTCTCTTCCTCCGGGACACACCTTCGGATCACACCATCCGTGCAAATCTTGAACAAATACGGCTCATCCCAATAAAAATCCAAACTATCCTATTTGAGCTTCTTCCTTTGGTTAGAAGATAGCTCACACGGGACAGTGCCAGTCACAAGGTAATTAGCAACATCCGAAAACCATGGCATATCACTCATTGACATAGAAAGTAGTTGCTTATCGGGAAATGCATTACTGATCTCTAGGCCATCACATGGCCATCCTTCCTCCTCCAAGCGGGACAAGTGGTCCGCCACTTGGATTTCACTACCCTTCAGGTCCACAATTTCTAAATCAAACTCTTGAAGTAGTAAGAACCATCGCATCAACCTCGCTTAGGAGTTTTTCCTTGTCATCAAGTACCTAAGGGCTGCATGATCGGTGTGCACTATGACCTGGCCCCCATAAGATACGGCCGAAACATTTTCATCGCAAACAATATTGCCAACAACTCTTTCTCAGTTACCATGTACTTTCTTTGAACCTCATTCATGGTCTTGCTTGCGTAGTACATCGGATGAAACATTTTGTTAACTTTTTGACCCAAAATTGCCCCAACCGCAACGTCATTCACATCGCACATGATCTCGAAAGGCAAACTCCAATTCGGTATGGTACTGATAGGGGTGGTTGTCAACTTAAGCTTGAGAAGCTCAAATGCTTGCAAACAACCCTCATCGAATACACACTTAGAATCCTTTTATACTAGCTTGCACAAAGGGTTTACATCCTTCAAAAAATCTTTTATAAACCTCCGGTAAAACCCCGCGTGCCCAAGAAAACTCCTCACCCCCTTGACAGAAGTGGGGGAGGAAGACTTGAAATTACCTCTATCTTGGCTTTGTCAACTTCGATACCATGCTTTGAAATTTTATGACCCAACACTATGCCCTCCTCAACCATGAAATGGCATTTTTCCCAATTGAGTACAAGATTTGTTTCTTCACAACGGGCCAACACTCTATCCAGATTTCCCAAACACTTTTCAATGAATCACCCACCACACTAAAATTGCCCATGAACACCTCTAAGATATCTTCCACCATATCGATGAAAATGGCCATCATACATCATTGGAATGTCGCCGGGGCGTAACACAACCCGAACGCCACCCGAGAGAAAGCAAAGGGGCCATATGGAAAAGTAAAGGTGATCTTCTCCTGATCCTCCAAAGCGATTAAAATTTGGTTATACCCAAAATATCCGTCCAAAAAGAAATAGAAGGCACGCCAAGCAAGGCGATCAAGCATTTGGTAAAGGAACGGCAATGGGAAATGATCCTTACGGGTCACCTTTTTCAACTACCGGTACTCCATGCATACCCTCTATCCAATAACTGTCTGAGTGGGAATTAATTCATTGTTATCATTTGTCACCACAGTCATACCACCCTTCTTCGGCACATATTGCACTGGAGAAGTCCACGAGCTATCAAAAATGGGGTACACAACCCCGACATCTAACCACTGTATCACTTCTTACTTCACAACTTCTTGCATTGCTTCATTCAACCTCCTTTGATGTTCCAAGGAGGGTTTGGCATCATCTTCCAACATAATCTTATGCATACAAAATGCAGGGTTTATAAACCGAATGTTAGCTAAAGTCCATCCAATTGCCTTCTTTCGCTTTTTGAGCACCGCCAAAGTGGCATCTACCTGTATGTTAGTAAGACAAGAGGAAAAAATAACTAATAAAGTTTAACTACGGCCTAAGAATTCATACCTGAGGTGTGCAGGCAATGGCTTGAACTCCAACAACGGAGGTTCCTCAATTGAAAGCTTTGTTGGAGGAGTCTTTCTATTTTCAAGGTCCAAGGATAGCTTCAAGGCTCATAAGAACAAGAGCCCATTCCATGCAAAGCATTCACACACTCCACTCAGCCCTCATCGTCATTGACATCAAGATTTAACAACACGGCCTCCAGAGGGTCTTCCACGTGGATCATTGCACTAGTATCATCAATTATCACAGCCATGACTACGTCCACAAATGAGCACACTTCGGTACAACTGGGCTGCTTCATTGACTTGCATACATGAAAGAGTACCATTTCATGACCCACCTGAAAAGTGAGTTCCCCTGCTTCCACATCAACTAAAGCCTTCCCTGTAGCAAGGAAAGGTCTCCCCAATATGATTGGGACTTCATAGTCTACCTCACAATCCAAGATCACAAAATCAGCTTGCAAGATAAATTTTTCCACCCGAATAAGCACATCATCAACAATACCTAGTGGTCGCTTCATTGATCTATCTGCCATTTGCAATCTCATAGAAGTTCGCCTCAGTGGGTGCCTGTTTTCAACATGTTTTTGAGGTGGGTGCCTGTTTTCAACATGTTTTTGAAATATATTCCCTTATTCTTCAGGTGGGTGCCTGCTTTCAACTTGCTTTGAAAAAGTATTCCCTTGTTATACAGGTGGGCGCCTAATTGGTAAGACATGAAAAGTATTCCCTTGTTATACAGGTGGGCGCCTAATTGGTAAGACATGAAAAGTATTCCCTTGTTATACAGGTGGGCGCCTAATTGGTAAGACATGAAAAGTATTCCCTTGTTATACAGGTGGGCGCCTAATTGGTAAGACATGAAAAGTATTCCCTTGTTATACAGGTGGGCGCCTAATTGGTAAGACATGAAAAGTATTCCCTTGTTATACAGGTGGGCGCCTAATTGGTAAGACATGAAAAGTATTCCCTTGTTATACAGGTGGGCGCCTAATTGGTAAGACATGAAAAGTATTCCCTTGTTTTTCAGGTGGGCGCCTGCTTACAACTTGCTTTGAAAAAGTATTCCCTTGTTCTTCAGGTGGGCGCCTGCTTAGAACTTGCTTTGAAAAAGTATTCCCTTGTTCTTTAGGTGGGCGCCTGCTTACAACTCTTGAAAAAGTATTCCCTTGTTCTTCAGGTGGGCGCCTACTTACAGCTTGTTTGAAAAAGTATTCCCTTGTTCTTCAGATGGGCGCCTGCTTACAACTCTTGAATAAGTATTCCCTTATTCTTTAGGTGGGCGCCTCCTTACAGCTTATTTGAAAAAGTATTCCCTTGTTCTTCAGGTGGGCGCCTGCTTTCAACTTGAAAAAGTATTCCCTTGTTTTTCAGGTGGGCGCCTGCTTGCAACTTGAAAAAGATATTCCCTTGGTTTTTTAGGTGGGCGCCTGCTTTCAACTTGAAAAAGTATTCCCTTGTTTTTCAGGTAGGCGCCTGCTTGCTACTTGAAAAA
>MU679492.1:5120-16104 GCA_026770625.1 Nicotiana glauca | reverse complement strand
AATGATATCCTGAGGGTTTGAAACCCCGGATTTGCACATCATAGTGCTGTATTGTGGTGACTTGCACGCCAGGTATGAGCGTGGGGTAGAGCACCGTTGGGGATTGTGACTTGGTCCTTCCCGGTTGTTGATTTTACTGCATGATTGACTGAATACTACTTGATACTATCATAATTTGGGCTGATTGCCACGTTTTGGGCTTCCTGCCGATTATTTGAATCCTTCAGGGATTGGTATCACTGTTTTTGCATTACATTGCATATTATTTGATCTCAGTCCAAAGTTCTAAATACTGTTTTGCAAACTCAGCCATCTTTCTAAGATTTGAAAACTTAAATGATATTTTAGTAACGTTTTGAGCTGAGAACTGCTATTTTACTATTGCCCAAGGGGCTTATGTGCATTTCTGGACTGAGGATGGATCAGGCTGTGCGCCGCAGCAATGTGATATGGATCGGGTTGCGCGCCGCAGCGGTGTGATATTGATATTGCGCTTGGGCTGTAGGAGCCCCTCCGGAGTCTGAACCCCCACAGTGAGCGCGGGTACCCAAATGGATCGGGTTGCGCGCCACAGCGGTCATGTGCATTGCAATGCATTCACACATTGATTCCTGTTTGTACTACGTGGCATGACATTTAGCACTCTCATATCATTGGCATCCATGCTATTTCTTGCACTGTGTACCAGATACCCTGTGTTATTTGTAAATAGAGTGCTGTGCCCGAGGGGCTGACTTGTGTGCGGACATGCACTACCTGATATTGCATTCATATGCCTACTGTTGGAAAAAAAATATTTTCCAAAGAGATTTTAAACTAAGTTAGATGTTTTCTAAAGGATTTTCACGGCTTTACTGTTTTCTTAAAAAGGTTGTACTGTCCTATATAGCATGATGGAGTGTTCTTACGTGATTTCTTACCACTCAGTTATTATTTACTCTTATTACCACTGAGTTAGAAGTACTCACTTTACTCCCTGCACCACGTGTGCAGATTCAGGTGTCCCGGGAGCATAGTTGAGCTATTTGCTGCTTCAGAGCTTCTCAGGAGTTGTCGAAGTAGCTGCCTGACGTTCGCAAGACCCGACTCCTCCCCTATTCCTTTATTATTTCCGCATTTTAGAACATCAGTATTACTGAGGATGTATTATTTTGTTATCTTAGAGGCTCTAGACTCATGACCCCAGGTCTTTGGGAGTTTTATTGGCAGTTGTTGTGATTTTCGTACCACTTCTATCTATAATCAATGTTTAGAACTATATCATCTGACAATCTAATGCTATAAATTGGAAAATGGGTTGTGTGGTTGAGTTGTGAGTGTTATATGGTCGGGCTTGCCTAGCATTTGATGTTGGGCGCCATCACGACCGGGATTGGGGTCGTGACATCCATTTTCGCAGAAGCAAAAATACCAGTTACCAGCTGCAACCTGCAATNAATTCACATCGGATTCAAGCCTAAGTTTCTTCAAAACTTCCGAAATGCGCATTCGATCAAAAACCCAACCAAACGATATCCGAATGACCTGAAAATTGGCACATATATCCAAAATCACCCAACGAAGCTACATCAACTCTCGGAATTCCATTCCGACCCTCAGATCAAAATCTCACCTATCAACCGGAATTCGCCAAAATTCTAACTTCGCCAATTCAAGCCTAATTCTACACCAGACCTCCAGAATCTATTCCGATCACACTCCTAAGTCACAAATCATCCCCCGAAGCTAACCGAATCACCAAAAATTACATTCGATCCCTCTAACTCAATAGTCAACATCCGGTTGACTTTTCCAACTTAAGCTTTCCTTAAGGAGATTAAGTGTCTCATTTTTTATCAAAACCAATCCCAATCAACTCTCACACACCACATACCGATAATGAAATATTAAGAAGCAATAAACGGGAAAAATAGAACAGTAACACATGAGACGACGGACTGGGTCGTCACAGTAAATTACTTGGTCAAACTCAAGTAGTTTTTAAGCCCAAAAAAATAAGTTGGGATAGACCAACTTGTTGCTTTTGGCTTGTTTTTATTTTATTTGGCTTAAAAGCACTTGACTTTTTGTATTTGCCAAACACCAAAATAAGCTAAAAAGTACTTTTAAACTGGTTTGACCAACTTTTAAGTCAATCCAAGTACCCTCTATATCATCTAGGCAACTTATTTTATCCAATTGATTGAGTCCTTTTTCCAATAAGAATAAAAGGGATATTCGCCTTATGCCACCATTGGATTATTGGCCTTTTGAATTGTTAGCATCAGATATATGATAAGTGGCATAAGCTATTCAGTTAAAGAACAACATTAGGATTATTTATTAGCATAGTCCAACATTGCCACAGCAAGAATAAAGAATAGAAGAAAGATTACTGGGAAAACCACGTGGGGGCCAAGGAAAAGGATATAGCGCCACTTATTTTGGCTCTATACCTGGGCATGTCAGCTTTTGCAGTATAGCGCCATAATACTTGGCGCTATATATTAATGGTGTAGTTACCGTTAATATATAGCGCCAGGTATTATGGCGTTATATATAGAATGGTAACTTATTTTTTTTCCACCTATTTGTGTAGTTTGAGTTCAAAAGAACCACATTTTGGTTCCGGACTCCTGTGAGGTTTAATAAAAAGTAAGCAGATAACAATTATAGCTATAGTAGAACATAGAGAAAATGAGTTGAACGCCAACAAGATACTAAATAAAGTTGCACCAGACTGGAGATGGACTACTAATCAATTTAGATGGAAGAGGTAGAATATGGCTACTTTGGAACCCAAGAGTGGTAGTTTTTACAGTTATGAGTACTCAGGTCCAATGGATCCATTGTACTGTCCAACAAATTGGAAAGGACATCAAATTCCAATTTATAGCAGTCTACAGATTTCACACGGTTGAAGTAAGGAACGATTTGTGGAATGAGCTAAGAATGATAGACTCTGGAATTCATGATCCATGGCTATTAATGGGAGATTTCAATGCGGTCCTTAAAGTAGATGACATGATGGGTGGCACCCAAGTGCAGGAATGGGAAGTCAGAGATTTTGAAGAGTTTTTATTAGATACCGGAGTCTCTGAAATGAGGAGCATGGGAAAATATTACATATGGACTAACAACCACATCCATAGCAGGATTGACAGAGCCCTTGTGAATATAAGGCAGTAACTGGGTGAGATGCAGGAAAAAATGAGAGATTATAACCATGACACTAAGTTATATGCTAAAGAAAAAGATTTGAAGCAGTCACTTGAAAAATGGGTGTTAATTGAAGAGAGTATACTCAGACATAAATCCATGATACAATGGTTAAAGCTAGGAGATACTAATTCTGCTTATTTCATTGCTAATATCAAGAGTATAATTGAGCACAATCACATTGGCAGACTCATTTCTGAAAGTGGTGAAGTACTCCAAACAACATAGACAGTTGAAAAAGAAATCAGTGGGTTCTATATGAAGTTGTTAGGGACAAATACTGAGAAACTTGCTGCAATACACCCACAAGTTATGGCAGGAGGCCCTATCCTTAACCGACCTCAACAAATTCATCTTATTACAACAGTTACAACGGAGGAAATTCAACAAGCTCTAAAAGATATAGATGATATGAAGGCCCCTAGTTGTGATGGGTTCAATGTTGTCTTTTTTAAAAAGGTCTGCCAATCATAGGGAAGGGGGTTTCATAGGCAATCTTCCAGTTCTTTAATCAAAAGGAGTTCTACAAAGATCTTAATTGTACCATTATCACACTCATCCCCAAGGTACAAAATCGAGCCTCTATTAAAGAATTTAGATCAATATCACATTGCACAATTATCTACAAGCTAGTATCTAAAATGTTTACGAAAAAATGCAAAGTGTAATGGACTTTCTGGTAGACAACAGTCAAGCAACTTTTGTATCTGGGGGTAATTACTGACAATATAATACTAAGTCATGAGTTGGTAAAGGGTTATGGAAGAAAAGGGATATCATCAAGGTGTATGCTAAAGGTAGACATGCAAAAAGCATATGATTCAGTGGAGTGGGTATTCCTAGAACAAATGTTTGTCGAGTGCCAAAGTCCCACATCGGTGAAGTACCAATTTTGGTTGGTACTTCACCCTATAAAAGGAGACCTAATGTTTAGGATTTAAACACAACTCTCATTTGTTTTCTTATCTTCTTAAGGCATTTTTATCTTCTCTCTTTAGTATTATTTCACTTGTAATTTTGGAGTGGAATAAAATATTGGTTGTGTCCGAGGAAGTAGGCAAAATTGGTCGAACCTCGTAAATTCTGGTATTCCTTTTATTGTTCCTTTATTTTCTTATTTATTATTTGGTGGTTGTCATAATTTTTGCTATAGTAGTTGTGACTCATTCACACTATACACATTTGGCTTCCGCAATAATTGGTAACAGAGCCAAAATACTGTCTAAGTATGCTTTGTGGTTGCAGCATATTCTGATCTTCCACATCAGAAAAGATTTATCTTAGTAACTAAGTCAAGGTTCTGTCTGAGTATGCTCTGTGGTTGCAGCTTAGTCTGATCTTCTACACCAAAAAGGAAATAATCTTGATTTGTGTCGTCAACTATTAAATAATATTTGTGTCAAAGATGGGAGACAATAAACAAGAAGAATCAACATCAAGTGTCGACAATACGTCATCATTGGCATCTTCGCTTAGGACAAGAATTGTGTCAAATGCAAAATTTATTGTAGAAATTTTTGACCGGTCAAGACATTTTGGGATGTGGCAAGGCAAGATTCTAGATATCCTTTTTCAACAAGGGCTAGATCTTGCCATTGAAGAAAAAATATCAGATGTATTGGAGAAGAAGATTGGAGAATTATTAACCGCGTTACTTGCTAGAGAGCGGTACCATTTGATCCTACCTTGCTAGAGAGCAGAAATATCCATACACAAAGGAAACTTCTTCCAGTAAATTATGGAAAGAATTGGAGGATAAATTTTTGAAGAAAAACAGTCAAAATAAATTGTATATGAAGAAGAGACTGTTTCGCTTCACCTATGTTCCTGGTACCACGATGAATGAACATATCACCAGTTTCAATAAGTTCGTCACAAATTTACAAAATATGGATGCAACTTTTGATGATGGTGACTTCGCCTTGATGTTGTTGGGTTCACTTCCTAGTGAGTACAAGCACCTTGAAACTACTCTACTCCATAGTAATGATGAAATTTCTTTCAGAGAAGTTTGTTCGGCTTTGTACAGCTATGAACTAAGAAAGGGAGAAAAATAGAAGGGCGGAGAAAGAAAAGCACTGGTTGTGAGGGGTCGTCCTCAAAATCAAACGAGAACAAATAAAGGAAGATTCAAGTCAAGATCTAGACCCAGCAAAGATGAATGTGCCGTTTGTCGAGAAAAGGGTCACTGGAAGAAAGACTGTCCGAAGTTGAAGAATAAGGCCAAAATAACAATAGAAATGCCATTATGGATTCAAATGTAGCTGATTATGATGATTCATACTTCTCATTAGTTACAACAGAGCCATTAACATCATCAGACATATGGTTGATGGACTCAGCTTGTAGCTATCATAAGTGTCCCAGCACAGACTGGTTCGTGGATTTTCAAGAAGGAGAATATGGAGTCATCCACACAGTGGATAACAACCCTCTCACTCATATGGTATTGGTTCAATATGATTAAGGAACCACACTACTACAAAAAAGACTTTTAGCGGCAATACAAAACAGCTTTAGCGGCATTTGTCGCAAAAGCTGGTAAAAGGATGGTTTATTGCCGCTAAAAATTATTATCTTTAGTGGCAATTGTTTGCGGCAATTATAATGGCTGCTAAATTCAATCCAAAAAAGCCAACTATACTTCTTTAGTAACTATTTTTATTGCCGATACATTCAAAATAATTGCCGCTAAACGTTCGTATCTCTAACGGCAATTGTTTGTGACAATTATATTGGCTATTAAATTCAAATCAAACGGCTAATTATAATTCTTTACCATCCATTTTTATAGCCACTAAATTCAAACTAAGTGCCGCTAAAAGTTCGCATCTCTAACGGCAATTATTTATGGCAATTATAATGGCTACAAAATCCAATCCAAACGTCTAATTATACTTATTTACCATCTATTTTTATAGCCACTAAATTCAAAATAATTATCACTAAAAAGTTCGCATCTTTAACGGCAACTAGTTTGCCCTTTTAGCGTCCATTTTAATAGCTAATATGTTTAACTAAATTGCCGCTAAAAATTAATATCTTTAAAAGTCACTAGCGATAATATCAATAATTTGACAACAATTAATAATAGTTACTACATTTGTATAAAATATGACCCAAATAATAAAATATATTGATATTAATTCAAAAAAATGCAATATATCTCATTAAATCTTAACAATCAAAAGGAAGTACGAACCAAAAATATTAATATCATAATAACTTAAAACATAAAAATATATTGTTTGGGCTAAATAGCTAATGTCATCATAATAATATTCTAGAATGATGGTCTTCAAATAATTTCCGTAATTTTTCATCATTTTGAAATCTTCCCACCGCTAAATTATCAAACATTAGATTGTATGACCTGAAATTATAAAATAATTATGTTAAAGGATCTGAAATATCGTCACACACTATGATCAAAAATGAAACAGAAGTGATTAGCAAGCATTCAATTTTAAAGTTAAAGATTCACTACACCAAATATCCTATGAATCATACAATAGTAATATATCACTCCAGTGAAGTGAAATCAGTGGCCTTGAATTTTCCAAGCCGACGTTTAAAATCAACAGGGTTCAGAGCAGCAGCAACAACCTTAATCAAGACTTGATCTTCCTTAATTTTCTGGAACTGATATATTGGACTCAAACTTCAAAACATCAGCACTTCCATAATCATAATAAGTCCAAGCTTTCATTTCAGAAGGAATAGAAGTGTTTGTTGATGCTTCAACATGAGCAGCTTGAGAACTAGCAGAAACTCTAAGGGGAAAAACAGTGAAAAATTGGCTCCTTCGAATGTAATTTTCAGTTTTTCTACTACCCTTTAATCTAAGCATATAACATGAAGAGAATGGACAATGAAGAGAAGAGAAAGAAGAGGGTGGGTGAAGGAGTTTGAGTTGAAGAGTAGTGGAAGATAACAGAACCTTTATCAATGTGTGACTCTTTAGTGAAGTGATTAGCAAGCATTCATACTATCACACACTATGAAACATGTTTGTAAAGAAATACTAGAGAAACTGATATTCACATAGGCAAGAAATCAATCCAACAAGAACATGAAACATATCCTTTGTTTATAAATTGACATCATTGCCTTTCTAAGTTTCTTTGATTTCTATTCCTGTTTGAACTTTTCTTTGTAGACCTCTTCATGAAGCCTTAAATTACTAATGTGCAATAAATTCATGTGTTTAATTTATGCTAGTTTATAATCTAAAGTTTATTACAAACTCACTTTTTATCCTTTTGTAGGGTGGGGAAGACATCTCTGATGAACCAGTACTCTCGGATTCTTCTCTGTTGAATTGTAAAGTAAATATTCTTCATTTTCCTTTTCTGGATTTCTTCTTTCTACTTTTCTTAAATTCGACATCTTTTGTTTGAATTTGCAGGGTGTTTCTACTCTATATCAGTTGGAAAACTGAGAAGCTACGTGAACCCCAAAAATAAGATCACAACCGTTCTTGCTACTAAGGAAGAAATCTATGGTACTAAGTATATGGTAAGTGAAATTTTAGTAGCTTAACTACATATTACTCTTGTCATTCTGAGATATTGGTCCAAATAACTAAATATCCTAAGTTCTCAATTTATCAGAGAAGTTACCTGAAAAAGAATCGACGAGCAGGCCGTTGGGCGTTGACGCAGAACCAACTCAGAGATAACTGACTTCATTATCTGCTTACTATTAGCAACACAAACTGTTCAGAATTAATCAATGACCAGCATATTTCTAGCCGAGTAAGCTACTCTTTGTCATTACCTGTCTTGTGTAAGATGAGTTTTAGGCAAGAAACTTCAAATACTCTTGCTTCTTTATACCAAAGTTGAACCTTGCATGATCTAGCAATGTGTTCTCTCTGCATATCTTCTACCGTTCTTTCCTTTTTCCACTTCATCTCCTTTATCTGTCTTTCAATTTCAAAGTAGTACTGCGGCAAATTTGACTTTGCAAAGCTCTTAGGAAATTTCAAATCTACTTCCCTTTTACCAAAGAATTCAAAAGAAAGACATAAATCCAACTCAGATTCCGAATATATAATTTTATGATGACTTAGTTATGCTATTCCCGGTATATAAACCTAAGAGGAAATACATTCTGCCAAAGAGAGCCCAAGAGAAGATAATTGAAAGAATAGATTGTGAATTTAATATCATGTCCAGTCCTTGAAAATCTCATGAACTAGTCTTTCTTTCACAAAAGGATATTCTAGAGTTGTAATGTAAGTCGCTCAAATTCATATACCTTACCATAGGGTTGCCTTTCATGATTAAATTATAATATATAATGCAATCTCTTTTTTATCTTTGGATGAAGAATTCACTGATAAATGGTGGGCATATCATTATGAAATAAAAATTCAATAGACAAATAAATCGATAAAGACAATTTTGTATCTTCATTGTTGTTTATGCATTAAATGACAGACGAACATATTTTTGGGAGCACGGGAGATATATTGCAAGAGGAAGTTCATAGAAGCGGTACAACTTAACTCACGAAGTTGAAGCTACACGCACATAAGTGTAAATAGAAACAGCACCAACTTCAGAAAATAGAAATAAATTATTTTCTATAGTTTCTGAAATACAGAGATATAACTATTTAAAATAAACTTCTTTACCGCTTGCCCAGGGAAAGCACATTGTTATGCTTTATTATTCCTCCATCCAAAGATATGGCACCATCTCTAATACAAGGGAGAGCCTATAACATATCCGCTCTTGTTCTACATACATGCAAGCGTGAAAACAGGTTATAAAAGAGAGTCTCTCTTAGACCGTAACCACTGGTTGTAGCACAATATAAGTTCACACTGTCTATATTGACCATATTCATAGTTGTGAAGACCCAAAGGGTCATCAACGTATTTTTACCTTTCTCCGCACTTTCGAGGCCTTGAAAACCTCAATGGTGGTTACCTCAATTTGCGTGCACAGTCCGGACACGAAACCGGAAAGTTTTTATGTTAAAATATGTAAATTCTGTGAAAACTTTGAAGAATTAAGATATTAATATTGATATAGTTGACTTTGGTCAACATTTTGGGTAAACGGGCCCGGACCCGTGATGTGATGGTCCCGGGAGGTCCGTAGATAAATATGGGACTCGGGCATATGCCCGGAGTCGAAATCCGAGGTCCAGAACCCCAGTAAAAGAATTTTTCTGTTAAATTATTTTCTGAAATTATTAAGGAAAAATAGAAATCAAAATTAACTAGAAAATATTGGTATCGGGCTCGTATTTTGGTTCCGACGCCCGGTACAAGTCTTAAATATACGTTAAGCGTATCCTGTGAAATTTGGTCGAAATCGGACGTCGTTTGATGTGTTTCGGACTATGAGTTCCAAGTTTGAAAGTTTAAGAACTTGAAATAAAAATTATGAGTTTTGGGGCTCGATTCTGTGTAAATGATATTATTTTGGCGATTTGATCGCGCGAGTAAGTCCGTAGAATATTTTTGAGGTTGTGTGCATGTTTGGTTTGGAGCCCCGAGGGCTCGGGTGAGTTTTGGATAGGTGTCGGATTGCATTTCTTATTTTTGGAAAAATCTGTTTTTCTGCTTCTGTGATCTTCGCAAATGCGAAGGAGGAATCGCAATTGCGAGCTCGCAAATGCGAGCATTTATTCGCAATTGCGAAGTCTGGGAAGCTCGACCACTATCGCAAATGCGATGGTATGGCTCGCAAATGCGAAAGTTCCCAGGCCTGCCTAGTTTCCCAAATGCGAGACCTTGTCCACAAAAGCGGAACTGGGTTGTTCGCAAATGCGAAGTAAATGGTCACAAATGCAAAAGTTCCCAAGCCTGCCTAGTTTCGCAAATGCGAGACCTTGGCCGCAAAAGCGGAACTGGGTTGTTCGCAAATGCGAAGTAAATTGTCGCAAATGCGAAAACCCCTGGGCTGGCCATAGTTTGCAAATGCGAACTGAGTTCTCGCAATTTCCATATTTGGTCGGGGTTCGCAATTGCGAACCCCTTTTCGCAAATGCGACATCAGAGACCTGTATTTTCATACTTAGTTGAATTTTTCAACCCATTTTTCGTATCTTCCAACTCAAACAACCCTTAGGCAATTTTTTCAAGAGCAAGTTTCATTCCAAATCAGTTGTAAGTCGATTTTTACTTGTTTCTTTCAATCATTAACATCATTTATCATGTTTTCATCTTAAAATCAAGGTTTTCATGGGTAAAAATGGGGATTTTTGGGTGGAAGCTAGGTTTTCTTAAAATTGGGGATTTGGATCTCAATTTGAGGTCGGATTTCAAAACAAATCATAGAAATGAACTCGTGGGGTAATGGGTGATCGGGTTTTGGTTCGAACTTCGGGTTTTGACCACGTGGGCCCGGGGGCGTTTTGCAAAATTTTGAGGAAAACCTTAGGAAATTCGTTTTTATGCATTCAAGTTGATTCAATTAGCATTTGTTGATACATTCAAGTAATTTGTAACTAGATTCGAGCGGTTTTGTGGTGAATTCGAGGGGTAAAGCTATTCTAGAGGATTGAGCGGACTTTTGGAGCATTTGAGGTAAGTGTTTGTTCTAACTTTGGCTCGAGGGAATAGGATTAGGATGTTATTTGCTACTTGCTAATTGTGGAGTACGGTGTATAGGCATGGTGATGGTTATCTATGCACCGCAGTCTAGCATGACCGTGAGTCTCAGTTGTGTTTAATCCGAATGTTGTGACACAACTCCCTTGCTTAATTAATGAGTTGCATATAATGTGGATAGTTGAGAAAGAATTGGGATTAGTATATCATTGGAGC